>JAESVK010070790.1:49758-60513 GCA_017140935.1 Hamamelis virginiana
TACACGGGTCACCTTATCAACTGTGTAAGGTGCACCTTATAATAGACTCTTTGAGTTAAATAATTTATAAATAATTTTTTTTTGTATCAATATGTAGTAGAGCCCCATTTAAAGCTCACTTAGGGCCCCATAAATCTCAGGGTCGGCCCTAATTTAAGGAGATCATGGAGGGGAAAGAACTACTGAGTTGGAATCTCCAATATTTACTCCTACTGTTGACATCAGTGGGGAGTCAGGTGTACAAGATTTTAATGGTTAAGCCATTTGCTATCGACTCATTGATCCAAAGGCATCCCCTTAACTTCTCAACTAACCTAATAGCAACTCCAATGATTGAATCCATTTACTTGATTCTAAATTTATATTTTTGGATCTACTACAGTGAAATGCATAGCAATTTAGATCTGAGAACTCCATTGGTCGTGGATTCATTTTTTGGCTCATTTCTCTATCTCTCTTCCCCTAAACCAAGCACAATTTTCTATACTGTGAAAACCCAAGTCTTTATTTCATTTATTTTGTGCATTTTAATTGTATTTGAAAAAAAAAATTCATAAAACAATTTGGAAATGCCACCCATGTCCCTAGTATATAAAACCATCAGACCCCCACTTTTCTTCATTTCATTTTCGGGCAAGCAAGCAAGGGAGAGAGGGAGAGAGAGAGAGAGAGGGTCGTGCAGTAGAGGGAGAGAAAAAGGTCGTCGAAAGTTGCTGTCGCCGGTGGAGGTAGGCTTCTTCCCATGCTTCTCACTTTTCCCTTCATCTTTCTCTTTCTTTTTCCTTTTGGGTACAAACCCATTTTGTGGGTATTTAGGTAGAAATAGTTAGATTTTGGGAGAATGGTGCTTGGGTTTGGTTTTGGGTAATGTGGAACCTTTCTAAGGTATTTGTTGAAGGATTTGGAGTTGGTTTTGATAATGTTGGTTGTTATGGGTTTTAAGGGTTTTGGAAATGCAAATCATGGGTGATGTTATGATCGGATCGTTTAATATTTGTAAACTTGATAGATTTGATGTTCTAGGGGTTGTTATATGATGGATCTAAGGTTTTGAGTTGAGGTTTTAAGGATTTGTGAGTGTTTGTGGGTTTTGGGGTGGTTTAGACACCATTGTTGCATGTTTTTAAGCTTTTTGGGTGACCACTACCGATAATGCAGGAGTGCTTGCATTATCGGTAATGGTACTTACTTAAACTTAGGCAATAAGGTGTCATTACCGTTAGAAGTATGCCCTAAATCCAATTATTATGTTGTATTTATATTTCATTATAATCATGTATGAAACTTTATTCATCTATGAAATGGCTTTTATTATCATGTAAACTTGTATTTAATTACTGTTCATGATAAAGTCATTGGATAGTATGATAGAGAGTTGTATCTCAAGTGTTGAGATAAAGAGACTTACAACTCTCAAGTACATCTATCCTAAACCAGTTCTTAATCATAGGTTTATATATTTGGACAATTATAAACCGTTAAGTTTAGCACAGGTTATACTAGCTTCTTTGGGAGGATGGTGAGTTTCATATCATCTGTGTAGTGACACTATAGTAAACCTGTGGGTTCTTGTTAAGAACAAGTACACTGAACGTGACCAATATGAGTACAGCTTATGGAATTCTATTTGCATGTCAAAAGCTGCTCATGTGTATAGTCACATTTGTAATCCTTAGACCTGAGACACCACAAGTTGTCTTATGCATGAGTTGCTATAGTTTGATAGTATCTCGTACACCCTTAACCACAAGGATGTAATCGGCACTTATTGGCTATAGTGAATTATGTATGAAGACAGGTGGGTGTGCAATAAGGAATCACTACCCTTAATATGAAAGGGTGAATGTCATAGTTACTTCACAAATACTATCTCAATAAAGTCTTTGGCCAAAGCAGATGGTAACCAAGAAAAGTGTTTTCAAGGGTTAACCTAATTGAGATTATTTTTGGTGAAAAGATAACATATATAGGATTAAGTTAGGATTTGACATGTATCCATACCAAACTAACTTAATAATGACATTGTTTAGTGAAGGATTACCAATTTCATAAAGGGTTATTTTATATTCGTATATTCACCCACACTTAGGGTACGTCATGATATCTTGCTAGATGTCACTCATGACTAGTGTAGGCCTAATAATAAGTGTTATCATTGAGGGCAAAATTGGAATTGTTCCAATTGAACCGTAAATAGAAAAGTTTCTATTTTGGGAGACATGGGATGCCACCGAGCCACTACTAGGTTAGGATGAACCCAATGGGTCACACAATAAGGGTATAACTGAGTTACATAAATTAGGGGAGATGAATATTCTAATTTATAATTAATTTGGCCCTAGTTATTAATAGTTAATAAATAAGGGATCAAATTATAAATAAAAGGAATATTTCCTATATATATGTGATGATATGTCAAGCTAGTACTAAGCAATCTATCATCATAAAAGAGGAAAGAGGCACTAAACCCTAGAGGGTCGTGAGCTACTTTGCCCACTTTCTCTCTAGCCGCCACTCTCTTTCTCTCTCTCTTCATGCTTGCTACTTCCCAAGTGTTGTGAAGGTGCAAGGGATTTGTGTGGTCTTGTGCTCATGTGGATACCATTGGAGGCTACCATACACTTTGGAGCGCAGAGACTTGGAGGATTGCTTCGTAAAGGAATACAAGTAAGCTTTTATTTATTGTTTTAATTAAAGTGTTTGATTCGTTTTATCGTTTGAGTTCATCCTTGGATGAATACTATGGGAAAAATTTTTAAACTCTATCTTCTGATGCGTTCCCTATTCTTTCAATTATTGATAATGCACTAGTGCATTATCGGTAATGGAGTACTACCGACAGAGAGAAGACCCATTATCGGTAATGAACTTTCGCAAGAAAGTACAGTAATGTATCATTACCGATAATACACATGTGCATTATTGGTAATGAGACATTTTCGACAGGAAGTCTATCAATAGACCGTATTTTCTTTTCCTTTCTTAGTTATCTCTTTTACCCCTTTTCCTTGGGACTTTTCTTTGAAACTTTAATACTAAAGCTCGGGTCTTGGGAAACCAAGGTTTGGTATTAAGCCCGGTTTGGTTTAAATGGGAAACGAAAGTTGATATGTACTTTATTTAACCTTTCTTACAGATAAAGAGAGTCCATGGGAGGACCATTACGCCTCTTAGCTCTGTATACGTGCATTTTAGGTTTGGGAGGAGACTTAATCTTGAGGTAGGAATATATCTATTCTTACTAATGTTGATAATAATATTTTGGGCCAGTGCCGTTGTTGTAAACCTTGGAATTTATTGTTTATAAACACTTGATGCATAAGTCATATGATTTCCTTGATTTGATATATGGTTTGATTATACAAGACTATTGGCATGCTTATCATGTTGTTTTCAAAACCCTTGATGGAATCTTTTTGTTAAAATGATAAAAATGCTATATTGTTATGTATTGTGACGTTTACTATGCCTCGGCATGATCATGGATATAATATGAATGAAATGGTTTATATTGGAATATGACAATTGGAATAGAGTTGAGACTACTCCTCTATAGGTGCTGGTTAAGACTACTCCTATATCAAACGAAATGGAAAGTGTATTGGATGGTTTATGAGATATTATATTAATTGTTGTGAACACCTGGCATATTACTTGTATATACAGAGAACCACATAATTGATTGTAAACTTTCTATGAACGATTATATGCATCATTGTAATCATTGTTAGTTGAGATATATATTTCACTACTACAAAAAATGCCTAAGACAAGGGTTGTAAACCCTCATCTTTAGGCTAAGACGAGGGTTATAAAATAGTCGTCTATTCCAGGGTTGTGAAAAAAAGACGAGATTTGAGGAACCCTCGTGATTTTGAACAAAAAACGAGGGTTCAACACCCTCATCTTTTCTAGCAACGACGAGAGTTTTGCACCCTCGTCTTTTGTTCAAACGACAAGGGTGCAATACTAGTTTCAATATGACATGAACATATATATATATATATCTCATGAAATCCTTACCTCTCTTAAACGCCGACCAACTCATCGGAGCATTGCAAACTACCCAGTTGTGAATTTAGGTGGTGTTGAAGTTGGCACATTCATGCTAGTAAATTGTTTTGATGTGACTAGGTCATGTTGTGATGACATGATAATAGATAAATGAGCTTTGATGTTTGTCCATTAATCTTTATTATTTTTTAAATCAAATTATAGTACTGCAGTTACAAAAATCAAATTAAAGATCAAAACCCCATTCATTATACGATTTCTCTCCTCTCTCTCCAGTACCAGTCAAAACAAAAAACAAAAAAAAAACCCCCCCACACACACACAGAGGAGAATAGGGAGCAGCAACAGCAGAAGTGGTGTGCTTTTGTGGAGCCTCGTTATATCTACTTCTTGTTATGACCCATGAGGTAGTAGCCATTTCAGAGGAATGAGTAGCCAGATATCAAAGGGAAACTGGTTATGGTTATGGGCTGTGCTGGTCAAAGTGTGCTGTGGAGTCAGTATGTTTAGTGAACTGTAGCCTTTTCGGTAAATTTCAATGTATATATATATATATATATATATATATATATATATATATATATATCAATTGTTTTACTGTTACTGGGCGTATATGGTATCAGAGCCATTTGGCTTGCGGGAGTAGTAATTAGGTAGACTTTCAAGCTCCTGTAGAGGTAAAACTCTACGGCGGTGTGACTTTCGTAGCAGTAAGTCCCGACGGACAGGGCAGTCAGGCTATAGGTGTCTAACCAGGGTTTAGGGGTTTGGAGGTTCACTATGAGCTTCCTTCGTCGGTCGATGTCTGTGAGATCAGACACTCCCTCTAAAGGGAAACAGTTGGTTAACAGGAAAGAAACCAGATATACTGTAGATGAAATAGATTTATATGAATGGAGAATACCTAGGGTACCAACCACAGATATTTATCATAGACCATTGTTAAAATTTTATGCAGATATGAATATCCAGTTAACAGAGCACAATGTCAATTGTGATTCTGATTTTGTCACAATCAAGCTCTTTGATCAAGAGAGTATTGAGAGACATTTATCAGTAGGATATAAGTACTTGCATATCGGACTTGTCCAAGTTGCTGCTCAACCCATGGGAAGAGAGGGTATGGACTTGTCAGTTGTTATGGTCTTGAGAGATTGTAGATGGTTAAATTTTGATAAAAGTATGCTAGGAGGTATACAGTCAGGATTACATGATGGTCCAGTATATTTTAATTGTTTTCCGAATTACTGTGTTAGTTTGGAAGATAAAAATATAATGGAAGTATTAACAGTTAATGTTAAGATTCATAATCCTGAGATCCTTCCAGGATCATTACCTGTTACCATCAGATCTAGGATACAGTATAAAGTGTATAACACCCATTTGAGTCATAGAGCAAGAGTAAGTTCTCCTAACGGGGAAACTCTTATGATTCAAACAAATGTTAGGAATAAAAAAGAAATAATACATCCTAGGAAGATTCTTTGGCATGAGCTTACCATTCCTGACGAATGGAGACTCCCAAAGATAATGCCTAAGATAGAGGTTAAACAACCAGAAGAAGATAATTCTTCTACAAATGTTCAAAAGTTAACTGAATATGATGATGGAAGTGTTGGAATAAAATTCTCCAATAATAGAAGAAATTCTTTCAGACTTCCTATGAAACCTGAAAAAAGAACTTTTGAGACAGCTTCTAGAGCTTCTTGCTCTTCTGTCCCAACTAGAATATTTGAATATAAAACTACTGAACCAGATTTAGTAGGAGTTAAAAATTCAAATATACCTAGACCTTTTTATACAACAGAACCAAAGGATTCAGTTCACTCTGATTCAGAGACACAAGAGACACCTCCAATGTCTCCCACACAGTCTCAAATGGATCCTCAACTCTGTGTTATAGAAAAGGAGTTCACAATAGATAAAGTATTTTTGAGAAAAGATTTTTATTGCGAAAGCAATAAAAAACCAAAAGAATGGTTTTTTAAAACATTTGACAAACCCCAAAGAGATAAAATTCAAGAGGAATATTATGCTTGTATGAATAAACATAAAACCCATATATATTTCTTTACATGGTTTGAAATTTATGCTGAACAAAATTTAGTAAAATTTCCGTTTGTTAAAGAAATAAATATGGCAGGTAAAAACACTATCCTCTGGAAGACTGCTCAAAATACCCATAAGGAGTCAATCCACCCTCCAATGGAAAATTTTGAGATAAGTCATAGAAATAGTGTTATTACAGCTTCTCCATTTAAGACTTCAGAAAATCCTTCAATGAATAGGAATTTTCAAATGATTATGGAGCAGAACAATTTTTCAAATCAAACGTTAAAAACTATTGGTGATCAGTTATCAAGGGTTGAAAATCTTGTCCAGAAGGAGAAAATTACTCCTGACAAAGCTGATGAAACACCAATATTCAAACCTCATGAAATATCTAGAAAACACTCTCAACAGTTGTCTAAGACTGTGTTTTCTGAGATAGAAAAAAGGCTAGAAATCTTAGCAGAAGTAGGTACTAGAATAGTTCCAGACACTCCTGAAACTTCTAGAAAAACTATTGCTGTTATAGAGAAAGTTGAATCTGATGATGAAGTATCACAGATTGAAGCAGCTTTAAATGCTCTAAATTCTAGTATAACATCTAATAGACCTTTAAGAAACTTTTATCCTAGGCCAACATATCCAGATATGCAAATGGAGGAAAGAGGAACCTTCCATCAAGCTACATATCATGGAGGTACCATCTATGAATGGAACATAGATGGAATGACTGAATATCACATAATCAACTACTTACAGGAAATGACTATGTTTTGCACAGCTTATAAATCAAAGTCTCCAGAAGTAGGTGATCATGCAGTAGCTTCAGCATTAATTGCTGGATTTACTGGTCAGTTAAAGAGTTGGTGGGATAATTATCTTTCAGCTGCTGAAAGAACAAATATTCAAAATGCTGTTAAAACTGATAACACCGGCACAGTTATTAAAACTGAAGATGATGAAGAAATAGAGGATGTTGTTGCTACTCTTATCTTTGCCATTGCCAAACATTTTATTGGAGATCCTTCCAAGATCAAAGATAGATCTGCAGATTTGTTAACTAACTTGAAGTGCCCAAAACTTCAAGATTTCAGATGGTATAAAGATATGTTTCTCACCAAAGTTTTGATGAGAAATGATTGCAATCAACCATTCTGGAAAGAAAAATTTATTTCTGGTTTACCAAATCTATTTGCAGAAAAAATTAGGATAAAACTTAGGGAAAAACATGATGGAATGATTCCTTACGATAAGCTTACTTATGGTGACATAGTAAGTACTATTCAACAGGAAGGTATTACATTATGTAATGATTTTAAGTTAAAACAGCAGATGAAGAAGGAAAAAATGGAAAGTAGAAAAGAACTGGGATCATTCTGTGAACAGTTTGGATTCACTTCCTTTAAACCTGCTCCATCGAAAACAGCTAAAAAACATGCTAAAAAGGTTGCTCACTCGAATAATAAATCTAGTAACAACCAGGGTTATAATAGGAAATTTAACACTAAGAAAAATCCTAGAACTAGTAATTTTAGAAAAAATAGTAATAAGGGTAAAGGTAAAGGAATTGAACATTGGCTTCAACCACCAAGTTCAAAACCTTCATCTTCAAATACTAATGGTCCTAATAAAAAGCCAGGTGTTTGCTTTAAGTGTGGCAGATTTGGTCATTATTCCAAATCATGTCCAATGAAGGCAAAAATTAATGAGCTTAATGTTAGTGATCAATTTAAGAAAATTTTAATGGATATTCTTCTTGTTTCTGATGAGTCAGAAATCATTTATGAAGAAGAAGAAGAAGGTCTTCAAGTTGATGAAATTGCTTCATCAAATGAAGAGTCTACTTCTGAATCAGAAGAAGAAGAAGAAGAAGAAAATAATTGTAAACAGGATTGTAAGTGTATCAATGTCATAACTAGAGAACAAAATGTTCTTTTTGATGCTATTGACAAAATTTCTGATCCTGCTATTCAAATGGAATTTTTGTTAAAACTTAAAGATAGTTTAACTGATAAACCTAAGGCACAGAGTTCAAATAAAGTTTATAATCTCAGTGAGATTTTACAAAGATTTGAACCAAAAGAGAATAAAGAAATAACCATCCAAGACTTAAAACGTGAAGTTAATCAACTAAAAGTTGAGATCAAAGATCTTAAGATTAATATGGATAGTGATATTAGTAGACTTAAAACTCAGGTGAGCTTACTTCTTTTAAAACAAAAGAAAGAAACAAGTTCGTCTAGTGACACTTCTACTAATAAATCTAATTCTGATGATGATCAAATTAATGAAGCCGCTTTATTATCTCCTGAAGAAGAAGATGGCTTTATTAATTTCACAGCAGAAGATGGATTTATTAATCTGTTAACAAGAGTAACATTTCAGAAATGGAATGTTAGGTTAACTATCACTATCAACAAAGAGTATAAACTTGATATTATTGCATTAGTTGATTCTGGTGCTGATCTTAATTGTATTCAGGAAGGACTTGTTCCTACTAAATACTTTGAGAAAACATTAGAAGAACTGGGTACAGCCAGTGGTGCAAGATTAAATATTAAGTATAAATTATCTAATGCTCATATATGTAATAATGGTATCTGTTTTAAGACTCCATTTATCCTTGTTAAAGATTTAAGACAAAGCGTGATTCTTGGAACACCTTTCCTAAATCTTCTCAATCCTTTTAAGGTTGATGATCAAGGAATTACTGCAAATATAAATGATAAGGAGGTATTCTTTCATTTTATATCTCCACCCATAGATAAAAATATTAACACTTTAAGAGATGCTTCTATTTTTCCTGAGATAAATATGATTCAAAGAAAGGAAAATCATCTTTTCTTTCTTAAAAAGGAAATAAAGCATAAACAGATTGAACATCAGTTAACAAATTGGAAATTACAACAGTCTATTCAAGAATTCAAAAAGAAACTTGAATCAGAAGTTTGTTCTGATTTTCCTAATGCTTTTTGGGAAAGAAAGAAGTATATTGTAAGGCTTCCTTACAATACTGATTTCCAAGAACATATGATACCAACAAAAGCTCGTCCTATTCAGATGAATGCAGAGCTTTTAGAACATTGTAAAATTGAGATACAAGATCTGATCAATAAGAAGTTGATTAGAAAGAGTAAATCTCCTTGGAGTTGTGCTGCCTTTTATGTTCAGAAAAATGCTGAACTTGAAAGAGGTACTCCAAGACTTGTTATCAATTATAAACCTTTAAATGATGCTTTGCAATGGATAAGATATCCATTACCAAACAAACAAGATTTAATCACAAGATTAAGCAACGCTACCATCTTCTCTAAATTTGATATGAAATCTGGATTTTGGCAGATTCAGATTGATGAACAAGATAGATATAAGACTGCTTTTACTGTCCCTTTTGGACATTTTGAGTGGAATGTTATGCCTTTTGGTTTGAAGAATGCTCCTTCAGAATATCAGAATATAATGAATGATATTTTCACACCATATTCAAATTTTACCATTGTTTATATTGATGATGTTTTGATTTTCTCTACATCCATTGATCAACACTGGAAGCATTTGAATATATTCTTTAAAACCATTAAGCATAATGGATTAGTCCTGTCATTATCTAAGATATCTCTTTTCCAGTCCAAGATCAGGTTCTTAGGACACCACCTTCATCAGGGAACTATCATTCCTATAGAGAGATCTATAGAGTTTGCTAGCAAATTCCCAGATGTCATTGTTAACAAAACCCAGCTACAGAGATTTCTTGGAAGTCTCAATTATATCTCGGATTTCTTCCCAAATCTGAGTCAGTTATGTGCCCCTCTTAGGAAGAGACTTAGAAAGAATCCTCCTGAGTGGAATGATGAGATGACCAGAGTTGTCAAGATTATTAAGGATAAGGCTCAACGTCTCCCATGTCTTAACATAGCAGATCCCTTATCTTTTAAGATAGTCCAAACAGATGCCTCAGGTATAGGGTTTGGAGGGATCTTGTTACAGAGAGATGAAAATAACAAAGAAAAGATAGTCAGATATCATTCGGGAACTTGGAATCCTGCCCAGCAAAATTATTCTACTATAAAACAAGAAGTTTTAAGCATTGTTTTGTGCATAAATAAATTTCAAAGTGATTTGCTAAACAAAAAATTTTTGGTTAGAGTTGATTGCAAATCTGCTAAAGAAGTTTTACAAAAAGATGTTAAAAATCTTGCATCAAAACATATTTTTGCTAGATGGCAAGCTATATTATCTATTTTTGAATTTGATATTGAATATATTAAAGGAGAATCAAATTCTGTCCCTGATTTTCTTACCCGGGAATTCTTACAGGGCATCAATGGCTCCAAAGAGGGATAAGGGCAAAGCCCCTTCAGTGTCCTCTTCAGTTGAAGGGCATCAGGCCCAACATGTTAAAGGGCATCAGGCCCAATCAGTTAAAGGGCAACAGGCCCAACCAGATAAATTTTGGCATCCTGCCAAAGATATCCCCATTGGACCTATGGTCCGATCCAAAGAATCATATGTTGTTAAAGATAAACCTTCTTGGGCTTCAATAGCAGAAGATGAAGATGAATCTTATCTTGTTCTTCAAAATCCATTTGAAGTTTTATCCTCTGATTTTCAAAAAGGTATCAAATATAGTCAGGATGCATTTCCGGCTCTGGCTAAAACTTTTTCTGATTCAGTTAAAACTGTGGTAGCTTC
>JAESVK010070793.1:0-13015 GCA_017140935.1 Hamamelis virginiana
AATAAATAGACTTGTTAACCTGTCTATCTATAATTTTTTTTGGGAGAATGTATACTTGGAATGTGAAGGGTTGCATAAATTGTTGTGCATCTGATGGGAATTAAAGATAATGGGTGTGTTTGAACCAATAGAAATGAATGAATGGAGTGAATCAAGGAGAGAAGAGTATGAGGGAGGGAAGTAATTCTAGGCCGCCACATCAGCACAACTGCTCTATATATAATAAGATATATATATATATATATTTTTTTTTTTTCGGAATGTTCTTCTTTGGGGCAATTCAGAATTGCCCCTCCACCTCGCGATTTTCTTCTCTCCATTTTCTTTCTTTTTCTCTTTCCTCTCCATTCATAAAATGGGAGCTTCGAATTGCAGCAACGATCTAATCAGCACAATAGTTTAGCATCCATGTGAGCCAATGCATCAGCACAATAGTTTTCAATCCTTGAAACATGGCGTTGGGATCCTGTGCTTGCATCTTTCCATGCTAGCATCTCCTTGTGCTTTAAAGGTAAGCTGACACATCAAAATTAGATAGATCTAACGGCTGAAATTTACACATGCTTCAAAACGACGAAATAAGAGAGCGTTTCACTAGCCAGAAGGCTTAAACGTCCGTTAATTTTTTTTTTTTTTTTACCACCATTAAGTTAGATAATCATCCCTTCAAGCCATCATCTGCTTCTCACTTTCACACATCTAAAACCCATAATCTCACACAATATAGTTGTCAAAATAAACCTAAAACCTAACCTCTGCAACAACAACGCGGAGATACAGCCCTCCCTCTTTAGGAGTAAGAAGTCCTCTCTCATGAGTCTCGGTCAATTGAATCTGAACTGAGCTTGCTTTGCCCTTGTCGGCCTTGCCTTTCCTATTCTATTCTCTTATTATTTTTCTGGTCTGAAAGGCAACAAGTGGGAAGAATCTTCTAATTTAGGTTTCTTCCTCTTCTTTATTGGATGGGAACACATGAAATGAAAAGGATGTCGAATGAGTTGAGAGATGGCAAAGACTGCCTTGTGAGAGATTCAATCTGAACTTTATTGGCTATTGTTTTGGTTGGTATGGGTTCCAAAAAACAAAACAAAAAACATGGAACAAATTAACGTTAGTAGCTTCCGTCTCCCAAAATGCAATGTTTGAATGTCGTTTTGGCCCCCACTCTCATATCAACCATTGGATCTTGCCAAATTTGATGTGTAAGCTTACCCTTAAAACGCAAGGAGA
The DNA here is from genome assembly GCA_017140935.1 of Hamamelis virginiana. Lineage (NCBI taxonomy): Eukaryota > Viridiplantae > Streptophyta > Magnoliopsida > Saxifragales > Hamamelidaceae > Hamamelis > Hamamelis virginiana. Next base: position 1,231 of record JAESVK010070793.1, read on the forward strand.
TGCTAGCATGGGAAGATGCAAGCAGAGGATCCCAACGCTGAAACGTGCTAATAAAATTCCTGCATGTAATTAATCAAGTATAAGGGGTCCAAGAAGGTGAATATTGTCTTTTTCTTTTTTTTTTTGCTGGATGATAAGAAGAGTTTGAAGAGTGTTGTCATTTTCATTCAACAAATCAATTATCGCTATTGCAAAAAATAAAAAAAATCAATTATCGCTTTTGCATCAATTTCAATAATAATATGAAAAAAAATTTGAAATCCAAGGAAGGTTTATGTAATTATGCCAAACCTTAAAGGAGATCTATGCATTTTACATTTTTTTTTTATTTTTCGTTTACGAAAATGCCTATTGTAAAATGTATAACAAAGCTACCACCATTCTAACGGTCAAAAATACACTTTTTGAAAAATCTTCATAAGAACACATAATTCCCAATCCCACTACAAGGAAAAAAAAAAAAAAAAAACAGAAGTGGAAGTTGCAATGGCAATTTCTGTCCCTAAAAGTGTATTTTTCTGTTACTAAGGCCTTTTTGCAACGGAATTGTCTGTTGCAATTTTGTTGCAATTGCTATTGTCGCAACAAAAAAGACACATTGTGACACCTTATTTTGTCGGTACTATAACTACAACGGTAAGTCCCTCGCTATTTCAAATAGTATTTTTTAGTGATCTTTGCAACGGAAATTGCCATTGCAAAAGATCAATTGATTTATATTATTATTTTATAGAGATAGTTGCAACCGGAATTGCCATTGCAAAAGTTCAATCCATTTTTATAATTATTTTATAAAGATATTTGCAATGGAATTTGCCGTTATAAGAGTTGAAAGATCACCTTGTTTGCAACAGAATTAGACGTGGAAAAACTATATATTTTTCTTTTATTATAAAAAAAATGGTATTTCCATTTCTATTGGAACCGTAACTGAAACATATATATGGTTCATGATTCATTGAATAAAATAAATAGAACTGATTATCCAATCAATTAAATTTCATACAAGTAGAATATGAATGAAGCCAATTAAAATTGTACAAGTATAATTGTTCAGTAGCAAACATGATTTTATTGAAGTAGAAACACACACAATCAAACATAAGTAGCATACAAATAACTTCCATCCATAAGAATAAGTTTGGCAAAGTATGAATTAACTAGAGTGAAACTGTAAGGAAGAGAACTTGATTGAATGTTCAATTTTAAAATAACTAAGATAAGAAAATTGCTTCTCCCATCAAGTCATGTAAGTTTACATGTATCATAGCAACTCATAGTTAAGATGAACTAAGATTTATAATTTACTGATAGCATCAACCATCCAGTGCTTCAATATTGCAACTCTTCTAAGTATGGCCCGACTAGTCTCAACATCTATATAGGATATGCTAAAAACATTGTGGAGGGGATTACCTGATCAAAATCTCGCCAAGATTTCCAGTGAATTGTCCTTCAATATTTTCTTCAATGTTGGCAAGCTACAGATTAGGTTCCATTAATTGGAAAATGTTAATTGCCAACTACTAATATGGACTAAAATCTGACTCATAAGCTCCAAAATTAACAGAAGTGATGCCAGATCACCCCAAAGTGAGGCACAAAAGAAACAACAGTTTGTGCCCTTTTACGGCAATAAATCTAAGTTATTCAAATATTACGTAAACGAATGCAATCCAAAAATATTTATGCCAACGCATTGATCTATAGCTATTTTTTGGACGAAAATGCCCTTTGGTTAATTGGGGATTGAGGATTCTTCAAAAAGTTGGGAATCCAGTTTATAAGTTGGGGATTCTTCATATATGAAGATTGGTCATATTGCCATCCCTACAGATAGGTTACAGCTTCATAAACTTTGGGAAAACTTCTGATTTCTTTTTTGGTACAAAGGGAAAACTCTACTTTGATGACAGCTTGTAGTGCTTTGAAAAAAGGCTTCTTTCGGCAAGAAGATGGGGTTTCAAAATTATTCAAATGGAGAGAGACTCTCAAGTGGTTATTAATTTAGTAATAGGCAAGGATAAACATCACTTGAGCCTTTTTTAATTTTTTGGAAGACATTACTAAATTAATGTGTAATTTTAATTATATTTTTGTTGGCCATTTACATAGGCTAAGGACTTTTTAGTGAATATGAATATAGATAAGAAAAATGTTAAACGATCCAAGTAATCGTTCTAAAAGTTTAACCCAAATTATGTGGCAAATGATCCAATCCTTCTCTTTTTAGTAATATCCCTTATTGACAATAAATTAAGGGCTTGATTCATTTGGGACACTTTGTTGGGTTTATAGGCCATTATCCTCTCTGGGGTAACAGATATGTGGGCGGTAATATAAGCCATTATCCTAGTGTATTTAAATAGGTCAATGGATGGTGGCCTAGTGGCTTGTGTCCTCACCTCTCAAGAGAAAAAAACTTTAGATCTGAGCACATGGCAGTACATCAATACCCATTTTTTATGCGGAGTAATTGAAAATTTAATGGTAATAGTAACCTATTGTTTGGATTAAAAGGAAAAAAAAGAAAAGAAAAGGAAACTGGACCAATGATGGTCTGTTGTTACAGAGAATGGTAGGGGGAATGGGAAACCAAATGTATTTATGGGAGAATTGGCCAAAGATCGTCATTTAAAAGATTTTAATGCCAAAAGTTTCTCATAAGATTCTTCATGCTTAAAGTCCTTTTGTCATGAATTGGACAAAATACCCCTCCTTCCCCAAACAACCTTCAATCCCACCTCTAATTCCAACCCGAATTTCATTACGTCGGACCCCAGATTTTACTACGCTGGACCCTCGGATTTCACTACGTCGGATGCCTGATTTCACTATGTTGGAACCAGACTTCACTATGCCGGACACCAGATTTCACTACGTCGGAAACATGTTTCACTATATATCGGAAATGCATTTCAGTATGCCGGAAAAGATTTAATAATTAAAAAAAAAAACACTTAAATGGCCAAAAATTGAGAAAATAGTAAAAAAAAGACTTAAAAAAAGAAGAAAAAAAGAAAACAAAAGAAGAATCAGGAGAGAGAAGATAGAGAATAAAAGAGAGACACGTATAACAAAGAAAAAAGAGCGACAGAAGAGAGAGAAGAAAGAGGAGAGAGAAGAAAGAGGGGGAATTATCCAAAAAAAAAAAAAAAGAAAAGGGGGGGAGAGAGAGAGAGAGAGACAGAGAGAGGTGTTGCAGGGGATACCGGAGTTGGCTCATGTGTTATCGAGAGAAAGGGCGACTGGAAAGCTCGTCGGCGATGGAATCGTAGTGTATCGGCACGGCTGTGGCTCTTCACTAGATTTAGAGTAACCGACAGTGGTAGTGAACCGCAAATCACCAGCGACAACAAGAGATCCCGACCGATTGTGAGCTTTTCCATGAACTTGCCGAATCGAGCAATGGCAGTGATGTACACATCTGGAATAGCCATTTTTTGCAATAAAATTTTTTATGCTTCTCTCTCTCTCTCATCTCTCTTTTGCTCGCCATTTTTGCTATTTGCTCGAGCATTCAGTTCATCAAAAGTAAATCCAATCTCTTGCATTGCAAAATTTATGAGATGCAAATGGTGTAGATCACGGCGTTGCAGAAGTTGCTGGTGCATCGCTGGTCATGCTTCACTCCATGGAATCTCAGAGTTCACTGTCTCGGAATCTTGAACTCACCGATTTGATCATTATATCGGGCACTAGATCATGGACGCAACTGCGGGAGATGGCGTCGCCGGAAGGAATAGGTCTCAATTGCTGTTCTAGCAAAACTCAAGAGCTTTCAGGGGAGGAGAGAGAGAAACAGAGAAGAAGAGACAGAGGTAAATGAAGAAGAAGATGCAAAAAGGAGAAATGGAAAAATTAGGGCTTTTAGGAGGTTTCTACTAGCTCGGCACCGGCTATCATATTGTCCGGCCGGCTGTGGCGGGGAGAGAATGAGAGATTGGGGGTATATTTGTCATTAAAATAAATATTTTTTTAAAATTAGGACTTTAGGCATGAAAACTTTTTCAAAGAAAACTTGAGGAAACAAAAAATTTGTTAGAGAACTTTTGCCAATAAACTACTTTAAATTGGACTTTTGGCCAAATATCCATTTTCTTAATCGATATATCTTTTCTTTGTCCAAAAAGAATACACAAGTCAATTTCAATAAAAAGGGAAATAAATGGAACTGATATTTGAATGTCATTTTAATTTTAGGGGCTTGTTGCTTATTATCACTGTGCTGAGTCTGCAGAATTATCAACACTGCCGTGAAATAGCTAACAAGCCATGTAAAAGCTACACAAAAGTGATCATTAAGTTGATGATCCATGTGGGGGTACTACTCTTCAGTTATATATATATATATAGAGAGAGAGAGAGAGATAGAGAACTGATCTAGTCAGCAAATGCTTACTTTAGTTAAAGTCAGCAAATAACACAAGCCTTTGGATTCCCATTCACTTAATGTAAGATTGATAATGCAAGTGTCACCCTCATCAAATTCAGCAGGTTTTTTCATGACCAAAATTCAAAACACTACAGATAGTTCACAGCAGAAGGGAATTCTACCGAGTTTACGACAACAAAATCTGGGTCATGCCTGATCTTGTAGCCTAAACCTGAATTAGCAAGTTCTACTTCACTTGATGATGGCCGACAAGTAAGTGTAAATTAACAAAAGTTAAATGTGACAGAACATTTACAAGAGAAAGCTCTAATAGAACCCAACAGGAAATTGGATGTCTCCTATAGAAATATGAACCACCAAACCTCTTACAACACTTTATTCAGCTCTGCTGCATGCACTGGCCTGCAGTTGGTTTTGCTCACTACTTCAGGAAGTTCAATGGTCCCATAACCACGACGAGCCAAGCATGTAAGCTAAGCTCAGAATCATGGCTGTTATTCAATACAAGAGTACTCCTACAATGTTCCCTGGAACTACAAATGAGCAGAAAGTGATGGGTTAAAAACAATTCATAAGCAACAAAGTCAACTTCACAAAATTATCATATTTTAATCATTTATAAAGAATTGACAAACTGTAGGGGAAAAAAAATCACAAATAATGGCATCATTCAGTTCGTTAGAGGTAGCAAAGGAAGCTTCCTCCTTGCATGTCACTTCATGCACACATATAGGGTGTTCTTAAGGCAAGCAACTTGTCCCTTTGAAGGTACTTCCTAATTGCTAGTTCTAATATTTGATGACTAGTCAGAGCATTGTGTTTAATGAGAAACAGCTGAATAGGCACACTAGATGCATTGTCGAGGAAACAAGACAACAGACAAAGTAAGAAAAAGGAGTGGGCAAGCCACGACGACACTCGGAAAAATTGTGATGTCATAACCAAACAGACACCCAACCATGTCGTATCCTATATTTTCAGAATTTGTCATATGTCCATGCTGGTAGGTCGGATCTTGTCATTTTCAGATAAGCAGGTCAATTCCTTCCTTTGGAACTGTACTTGAAAGTTTCCTACCTCATACGGCTCAGCAATTAATGCCTTTGGTGTCTCATTTAAATCTACCATATCTATAATTGAATAAGATTTATAATAGACCTATCCCATTTTTCCTCAGCTTAACCAAAAGCAGTTAATTGAATAATTTCAAATTTTAATTTTGAGAAATGACAGAAGATTGAGTTCACAAATAAACTTCCCGATGACCAATCAACGGAAAATTTTGAGATCAAGCTTGCATTGCTCATATGCATCATTATTGTTTACTTTAAATGCTACACCAAAGATTTATCCATTCATGGAAAACAACTTTGTACCCATCCACAATTGGTTACCAGTTCAAAGTTGCACAAATTTGGCAGAATCACTAGTTACTAACATATCAAAACCACACAAACAATTTCCATGGATAAAAGCAGAGCATACCTTTTTAAATTAGGGAAGAAGCACGCACGTAAAGCCCTCACGAACAAGCTGCTTGATTGCATCCCTAAACCTGTAATATTCATCAACTGTGTTGTAAACTTGATGAGAAATTCTAGCATACCCAGTAATAATTGAACCAACCTCCTCCCCATCTTTTGGTGGCCGAAAATAAATTGGAACTTCAACACCAAAATTCTCCCTCAAATGTGTCCTTAACTTCAAACAATCCGAATCACTCGAAATCCCCAAACAAGCAGGCAAGCCAACCATAATCATGCTTGCACACATATCTGCAGGGCATCCAAGATTCGTTCCCCATGAATTTGCCAACATCTCCCCCATTTCAACAACAGCATCATGATTCCTTTTCTTAATTCCTGCAATCCCACCTTCAAATCTATTAACAAAATCCAATACTGAAGGAACCACCAATTGAGCACTATAATCTCTAGTCCCAATCCAAGCACTCTCTATTGCTAACCCATTACCGTACTCATGAGACACTACAGGGTGATGCAAATCCAAATGGGCGTTCCCCGATTTTCGACAGTATAAAACTGCAACCGATGGGGGACAAAAGAACCATTTATGCAAGTTACTCGCGTAAAAATCTGCCCCAATTTCTTTCATGTCAACATCAGTACACCCAATAGCATGAGCTGCGTCAACAAATACTTGATCAACACCTTCTTCTCTACAAATTTTAACCAATTCTTTAACAGGAATCACCACACAAGGCATCGACGTAATATGATCAATTACAGCTAATCTCACTTTCCTACCATTACGCTTCCCTCTTTCTAAAGCCTTTCTAAATTCTGATACAATTTCATCATTAGATTTAAGGGGAAAAGGCAATTGAACTTCAATAACATACCCACCAGCACGGGACACATACGCCTCAATCGATTTCTTCACCGCGCCATACGCATAGTGAAGCATCACCGCAGCGTCGCCGTTTTGATACGTACCCTCGGCGAATGCCCTCCCAACTTTTTGGAGGACAATTGCGGCGGCGGTGGTGGCGTTATCTACAATTGACACCTCATCTACATGATCAGCGTTTATAAGGTCTTTGATTACAGTTCTTGAATGTAAAATTCCGGGTTGGAGATGGTTGAGATAGAAGCGATCGGGTTGTTTAAGGAATTGAAGTTGCCATTCTCTTTGGGCAGTGATGATCGAATTCGGGCAACACCCGAAACTGCCGTTGTTGATTCGGGCTGTAGCCGGATCGTGATGGGCAAATTCAGACCGGATTTCAGAGTCGCAGATGAAGGAAGTGAGCTTGGGCTTTTTGGGTCCGTGGAGGTGGCGGTGGTTGTTTTTGTTGATTACGTTGCCGTTTTGTTCGGTGATGTCTTCTTCGTCGTGGTGGCGGTGGCGGCGGTGGCGACGGTGGTGGTGGTGGTGATGATTAGAGGCCATGGAAGGAAGAGGTTTATGGTTAGCAGAAATTGAGGAGTGAGAGAGACGCATGAGAAAGAGAGAGAGTACGAGGAATTGCCAATTGGATTGTGTGTCAGAGAGACGAGGGATCTTATGTTTGGAAGACATCTGGAGGGCGATGTGAGGTCTATTCCATAAAAAGGAGGCACGGGGGGTCACGTGACACGCGCATGTCTAATTCTGGTCATGCGCAGGTCACGTGATCATTATATTATAGACTTTGGATAATGATGTGGTAGGCGTGCACCATTAACAGTAATAAACGACAATAACGTTGTTTGTTTTATCTGATTTCATTATTGGGGTGTGTTTGGCTGTTTCATTGAAATCATCGTCCCAAAAAATGAAATGAGGCCATTACTACAAATATCCTTTTGGATTCCTTGAAATGCAATCATTTCATTTTATTATCTCAAGTTGACATTTTGGAATATTCTGAAATAACAATGAATCTACACCACTCATGGAAGCAATTTGATCTTAAAGAAGTATATAAATATTTAAAGTATGTTTATTGCTGTGAAAAGCGGTGCATAACACGTACGTCCATATATTTTATTTCATTAAAAAAATAAAATCATAATATTTTATTTATTTGTCCCTCTCAAAACCTAATCAAATGCTTAGAAAATGAATATGTATAACATTTACCAATGAGCCTCAACTCTCCTTGTATCATGGTGGGGTAGGTTTCGGCTATTTGGGTTCCTCTATCTCCATTACAAATAAAATTGGCAAAAAAAATAAAGGAAAAATTACAGTTTGCTTTTCTATACTATTGGTCAAAAATACTTTGCACTCCTATACTTTTAATTGTGACACATTAATCCTTGTACTTTTAAAATATGACATATTAAACCTTTCCGTCAACTAACCATTTGTTTATTTGATTGAAAAATTGTATTTTTGACAAGTTATTTTTTTATGCAATATTTGTTCTAAACTGCAAATATGTCTATAAGTATATCAGTGAAGTTTCATTTTTATACAGTATGTATCATAAATTGCTAATATGTTTATAAGCATATAAGTGAAGTTTCATGATTATTCTCAATATATTTTAATTTTACGAATTGTTTTCTCTATACTGTATATAAAATTCATAATAAATAAAATATATTAAGAAAAGTCATGAAACTTCACCCATATGTTTGTAGGGACATTAGCAATTTAAGATAAATACTGCATTAAAAAAAAAAATGTAACATTATTTTTCAGTCAAATAAACAAATGGCTAACTAACAAAAAGACACAAAGTGTCATAAATCAATCTTATAGGAATTAATGTGTCACAATTGAAAGTACAAGGATGCAAAATGTTTTTGACCATTGGTAGAAGAGTCAGACTGTAATTTTTCCTAAAACAAAAATACAAAACTCCCCCTTACAATGTGATCAATTTCAATAAATAAATAAATCAACAAACCTCCAGATTTCAAAATTGAACAAATAGCCCTATTGAACTATAAAAAAAAACAATTCAACAAATAACTCTCCTAATCTATAAATCAAGTTTACAGGAAACCTCATAAACTTTATAAATTACAGGGAGCAAAGCATTACAAATTCATAATTAAGGGAGGGCATTTATTGGTTTTCATAGTTCAGGATGTTATCTTTTCACTTTTAAAATTTAGAGAGCTTTGTAAACTTAACCTATAATTTAGAGGGTTATTTGTTTGGTTTTAAAAGTCAGGGGAGTTTTGTGAAACTGACCCATAGTTTGAGGGTTGAATAATTTACCCCAAAGAGAAAAAGGAAAAAAAAAAGAAGGGAGGAGGGTATGATATGAATGAAGATCATTTGAGTAGAAGCTTAGTGAGAAGAGAAGATACTAAACTAAAAAAGAAGAAGATTTAACAAACAGTCGGTCCATGTTCAAAGAGAAAATATACTTCTTCGCACAAACAATTACATGAAACTAGTCCTGGTGGCATACCCGAAAAATGTGTAATTTCATCATTCTCCATTAAGAGAATTTGAGAAGATAACTTGTCTACCTCATCAATTTGGTACTTACAGAGAAAGATAATATTATTTTCCCTTATCATAAGCTGCTATATTCTGAGGTTCACATTCAGGACTAAAGAGGCGGACCAGTAAAGCGGTGGTTGAGCTCACCGATACAGCTCCACAAGCTGCCCACCGAAGACTACGAGGAATTGTAATTCTAGGACCTGCATGAGTGTGGAAACCAGACAAATAATGGGACTCTTGTAAACAGAATATGAGAAATGATGATATATATATCATTTTTAGTGAAATATCAAACGATACAGCTTCAGAAACATTAAATCGGCTTAAAGTCTAAATTTAAACACAAAAAATAACAAATAAAAAAGGTTGGAAGTCTTAATACTGTTCAATTTCAATGAAAGAAATTCCTCTTAAAACATATTACGTCAAAGCACAGAACTTAATAACAGTAAATTTGTTTAAAACTTGAATTGCCACGATTTACCTTTCACTCAATCAAACATACATGCCCTGAGCAAGATATGGCATATAAAACATTTCTTATAAAACTTCCTACTTCAATGCATTTGATCATGAATGACCTCCCAAGCAATTTATAAATCATATGAAAATTTTGATAGCGAGATCATGCATAGCAGGTAAAAATATTATTAGGATATATAAGGCCCTGTTTGGTTCGTGAAAACGTTTTTTTTTTTTTTTTTTTTTTTGTGTGATAATTTTCTGTAAACCATATTCATTTTCACTTTTTAAAATTTAGAAAATGTGTTTGGTTCACTCCCATCAACTTTCTGTTCTCATTTTCTTTTTCAGTGAAGCATTTTATCAAGCCTCTAAATTCCATGAAATTGAGTTCAGAGTTTCAAGGCTTAATTAAATCAAACAAAACAACAATATAAACAAGAACCCATGCAAATCAAACACACACACACACAAATAAATAAATAAATAAATAAAAAATCCCAAACAAACACAAAATCCCAACTTGTTTGATTATACACTGTGTGTGTGTGTGTGTGTGTATACATACAAGAGCTATAAAGCTGAAACCCTCTTTGATTCCAATTTTGGAACATACAGCGGATTTGTGATCAATTCCATATTTCCATACCAACCCACTCAATACTCCATGATTACCTCATTATCAAGAAAACCGTCCCTACCTGCTATGTGTGAAAGACATTATATATATATATATATATATATATATATATATATATATATATATGAAAGATTGAGTACTAGTTACATCTAGTTTGTCACGGACTCGGTTGGATCGGAGCTTAACATAGAGAGAGATGTGTGCGATTCGAAACCCATAGTGGATGGAAGGAAAGATTGTGGCTGAGGATGAGGTTTTCAGTCAAGATTCATGGCTGAAATGATCGAGGAAGAGTTGGTGAGGAAGATAACTCGTTATGTCTGACACAATGTCCGTCTATTTTAAAGTCGGAAGTCCCGTGTTTTCAAATGAAAACGTCAAATTGGCGTTTTCATTTTCTCCCAATTTTTTGATTCATTCTCTGGAAAACATATTCCCTTTTGTTCTTTCAAACAGGTTTTCTCCCTTTGTGGCCCTAAACCTCCATCTCAACTCAACTCAACTCTACTCTACTGATATTATTTGATATAAAAACCTCTATGTGACATTTTGACTAACACATAGACCTTCATTCTCTGGAAAACATTTTGACTAACACTCTAGTGCTTACATAGAACTCTAAAAAGGTTAAGAAAACCAATTGGCAGGCCTGGCATTAGCAAACAAGAAATGAAGCTAAACTGATGATCTCATGACCAATCAATGATCTGAATAATATATCAAGATTCTGAGAGGAGACATCAAGAGCGTGTTTCTAGTTTTCCATCAACAAAGTTGAATTTGTATGCCACAACAATTCAGGGAGACAAGGCGTAGAACGAATTCACAAGAACACAAACCAATACAATACCAGTTACCAAATCACATATTTTTTAAAAATTGAAAAAACCTACCAGACAAAACCCACAAAATTATACAAAAAAGAAAAAGAAAAAGCATATCCAATAGGTAAAATGGGTCTTCAAGTTCTCTCCAAAGTAGACAAACAAGAATCAACCATACTAGAAAACAAAGGGGAAAAAAATGAAACTATAATTATAAATAAACAAATAAGCAGAACAGACCGTAATGCAATCTGCAGAGAATCCAGAATCCCAATCCTCGGTCGATAGAAAAAATCCCGGCGGTCTGTCTCATCAATCTTGAACAGGGTTTTGCATCTGATCTCATCAACTCCCCATCAGAGAACCCAAAGAAACACCTCAATGCCATGAATAATAAAATTCCCTGATACAATCAAAAGCTTTTCAGCCAAATTTTGGTCCACTGGAGCATGGTTTAATTCGGAACCAAAATTTCAAATGCCTACATAACAGTGAGCTTCCAGCAAAAAAATGTGAAAAAAATGGAGAAACCCCAATTCAATACACTATAGG
>JAESVK010070797.1:7826-34530 GCA_017140935.1 Hamamelis virginiana
CCCCCCCCCCCCCCAAAAAAAAAAAAAAAAAAAAATCCCCAGCACAGATTGTATTGTTCTATTGTTAAGGCCAAGCTATCTCTTTAAAATGGAATAGAACTGGAGTTAAACCAGGATTCATCCATGCATTGATAGAGATTCAGTGACATAAACTGATGTGTGATGGTACTTTTTCCATCAATACATGTTTTTTGCATGCCATGCTATTTTAATTCAGAACTTTCTTCTTGTTCCTTCCTATTTGTCTTTCCCGTCCAAGTTTTTTATTTTTTATTATTGTCATCTATCTCGTAGCATGATCCAAAAGTGAAAAATTACGTCTAGCATTAAACTTGGAGGAGGGTGCTTTTCAAGCATTGGACTTGTTCTTTGGCACTTGTTTGTGGGCTTCTGGACCATAATGTATATGCCACTCCTTGATCATGATTCCATCACTGTAATCATCATAGATAAAAGAATTTAAAAGTTTTGAGCGAAATTCATTTGTCTTGTGTACTCTTGCCTCTTGATGTACATCTCTATCCTGATTGACATAAATCCATACTAGTTTATATATAAGTAGTAATTAAGTGTATTGTTTTGGAGAAATTGCTAGCATCATAATCGATAACACCCATTAAATGCCATGTTTCCCCAGGAGCATTGATTAGACACGAATGTGAATCTGTTGTGTAAAAATCTGTAGCATATGTTTACCTAGAATAATGATTTTCAATATGAGAATTACATGCACGATTTGTTGTCTTAGGCATTCTTGAGGCTCGCCTAGGGTGCCTTGAGCAAGGTACATATGCCTTAAGGTGTTAATTTTTACGTGGGACTTTTCTCAGGCATACGTGCTTTTTGTGCCTAATTAGAGAGGCGTACATCTCTTAGGAGCCGAGTGTTCGTCTGAATGCTCATTATATAGTTCTTTATAATCCCATTTACAATTATTTCATTATTAATTCCTACTAAGCACTTTTTATTGTTACTTTGTGTAAAATGATTTTAAATGTTTTTAAAATGGTTCACACCTTCTTATTTATTTATTCTTTTAATAAATGTTATTTATTAGTTACTGTTTTTCACTCATTTTGTGCTATCTTCAATTATATATGTTTAGTAAAAATTTAAATTTCAAAAGGCTCATGCCTCAATGACATAAGGCTTAAGCCTCGCCTCACTGGCAGTAAACGCTTCACCTTATACTTTCACATTTTAAATATCATAGTGGTCGGGCACCGATTTGCCCTTCGATCCATAAACTCGCACTTCTAATCAATAAAAAATCTCACTTCTATGGATGAAGTAGCTCTTATTTGTCGATCAACTTGATATTTGACATACATGATTTGTATGAGAGGAAAATGTAATCAAATTTTCGGTTTCACAAAATATGACTCCCACAAGGAGTTATTAAAAAATTATGTTCATAGAACCAGTCTGATTTTCTTAAAGAGAAAAGGAAAAGATCATTTTTTAAATTTTGTGCTAAAGTTTCTACCCTGTTATATATTTTCCTTTTAACGGAGTTTTTTGTTACCGAGTGGAACTGACAACTTGGCAAATATAGTTTCAGATGGTTTGAACGTGCTGGAGAGTCTTTTGTGAAAGTACCCTTCTTTGGAGCTGTCTCCTATCTGACACTGGCTGTTTCTCCATTCTGCATAGCATTTTCTGTTGTTTGGGCAGTTTTTCGCCGCGTCTCCTTTGCATGGATAGGTCAAGATATCCTTGTAAGAATAAACTATTAGTATCTTTTTTTTAAATATATATATATATATATATATATATATATATATATATATAATCTCGGTTGGTTTTTCTTCATATTTATCTAATACCCCTAGTTTTATTGAAATATTGGCGCCTAATTGCATGCAATCTCCATGTGTTTTGATGAACTCGAATTTTTTATTCGTGGCAGTGCCAGTATCAAACAGGAAATGTTCGTTATAATAATATTCAGGCAGAGCCTAACTTTAATTTGACCAAGTATAATATAGTCAAGGTGAATGTAACCTTGTTACACACCACTGCTAAAAGTAAGACATATGAGGCAACCACCTGATTACTTCTCCGCAAAGTGAAACTGTGTTAATATATATAATGGAGATCCAAGAATTAACATATTCAACCACTAGATATTCTTTAAGTTGTAGCAAATTCATTGGATTTAGTAGGACCTATCAAACTTGAAGTACATTTGAAGACTGTCAAGAAAGCACTAACATCTTATATTCCATGAGAATTAGTGACATTTGTTTTAAGAGCCGAGTAAGCCTTTGTTTGATGCTATCGCATGATTAACATATTGTCATCAAGAGTTTAGAGAGAGAGAGAGAGAGAGAGAGAAGAAGAAGAAGGAAAAAAAAAAAACTGCCCAGGAAGGAATAGTGCTGCTCCTGAAGATGGGATGTCCTATTTTGTAGATTCATCAGTTCTTTTAAACATGGTTTGCATCTCTTAGTCAATTAAAGCTTCTAGATATAAGGAAAATGGTAAATAACTTATGACTCATAAATGGACTGCTAAAAATCTTGTTGTTTTGTTAAATAATAATTACGCTTCACTTTGCCTGTGCCCATATGCAGACAAATAATCTAGATAATAATTTGTTATTAGTTCTGGACCTTCTGGTAGATAGCTTGTACTTGTTTTGATTTCCACCTTATATATTGTTTTTTCCATAGCTGGGTGGTTCCCGTATTGTTCAGGCATATATTTGAAGTCGTATCTTTCCCAGAAATGGAAGCTTTGTGCTGTTTGAAGTCTCTCCAAATTGAAATCCCAATTTAGCTATTAATGACTGGAGGAATTTTAATCATAAGGATGTAATGTTAGTTGCTTCTTGGATACCAGAAAACTGATTTTGTTCTTCAGCATCAAGACTATAATATGCTATTGAGTGTTTGTTCTATTATGCTATTGAGTGCTTAAAAAGTAACCAAAAATTTACTTGAGTTTATTACTTGTCGAAGTTGTCTTCCATTTTGTTTTTCCTGCTCCTCATGGTACTATGTTACTATATCCTTATATTTACAATCGCACACTTGCATCTCTACATTTAAATAGATGCTGAATATAATGCACATGCTGGGTTTGATTTATCTTCTATCTTCAAGTGAAAATTTGTGATTTTTGAAAAGAATGGAAGAGTCCGACTAATCATAATTTAACATTCTTTTTTCCTTTTTCAATCAGGGTATTGCATTGATAAGCACAGTTCTTCAGATCGTTCGCATACCTAATCTGAAGGTGATGGTTCTAACTCAGCTGTTTGCATGTTAACTATTGCATGGGTTTCATCTTAAATTTTCCATTAATGGTGTATGGTGATTTCTTTGTTGGTAATTTGTGTATAAATTATATTTTTTTATATTCTGAAAATGCCTCAATGAATGAATGCTTTTGTTATTACTAAATAAAATAAACATCATGATGCTAACAACTATGTGCTTTTAGTTCCCGATGAATATTTGACGTTTTACTTAATTTCTTGTATTGTGGTTGTATTGCCTGTGTTTCCTTGGATATGGGTGACAAGTTATGGGATGAAAAAGCAATTTTAAATTGTAATTCTACTCAACAATTGTCCTGTCACCCTTGAATATGGGGTATAGTTGAAAGAGTTAGGAAATTTTCTTATTAAGAACCATAACACCCAACGCCACTTGTATCTCATAATCTTATACAAGAATCTCTTTTGGACGTTGTTCTATGTGCATGATAGCAGGATAGAGAACTTAAGCAAGTAAATGTGAGCTTCCCATTATTTTCAAATTGTGTTATTAAACCATGACAAGAGCTCTCGTTCTTTGTGATGTAAGCAGGTTGGAACAGTTCTTCTCAGTTGTGCATTCTTGTACGACATTTTTTGGGTGTTTGTCTCTAAATGGTGGTTCCATGAGAGTGTGATGATTGTTGTGAGTAGTTCCCTAAAGCTTTCTTTTTTATTCTTTCTTTTTCCTACCAGTACACTGAATAAGGGCTGATGTTTGACTTTTGAATGTTTGCTGCCAAATGACAATAGTTATGTAAATTTCTCATATTCTCTGTACAGGTAGCTCGCGGTGATAAGAGTGGAGAGGATGGTATCCCAATGTTACTGAAAATCCCACGGATGTATGATCCTTGGGGTGGCTACAGCGTCATTGGATTTGGTGACATTCTCTTGCCAGGACTGCTAATAGCATTCTCATTGAGGTGTGTCCACTGAAACCATAAATAAATTGCTTGGTTGCTGCCCCTTCAAAGCTTCTAATTTCATTTTGACCTTTGTTGTTTTGTAAAACATGAGTTTTAAATTCTCTATAACCTATTTTGGAATGGAAAGTGCTACTTCACCCACCTATTTCACCCATCTTTGACCACCCATCTCATGTGGACCGATTGTCTTTATGATCTTGAAAAAATAAAAATATTACATTTATTGATGTGAACCACACGTCATATGCCAACTAAGGTGGGTGAAATAGCATTGCTCTTTTGGAATATATTAAGATTGGTCAATCAAGTTGAAACTGGAGTACTTCGCAAGACTTCACATCAATAAAATAGATTAATCAAAGCATGAAACTCACTACCTCAAAATTGAACTTTGTACCAAATTAAATGTCTGACTGGCTCAACCTTTTGGTTTTAAACCAAACAAATCCTCATGCCCACAAAAAAAAAAAAAAATGCAAGTGCTTTATCATGGACCAAACTATGTCACAAGCAAGGGACTGTGTGGCACTTGCTTTGGATGCTCACCAAGCAAGTCAGCCAATGTATAACTGGACAAGCTTGTTTCACGACCCTGGGATAGGAAGCTTTTTACCCTTAAGAGGTGTATATTGAATGGTTTTCTTCACTTTAATTTTTCTTCATTCTCATGTTTTTGGTTCCTAATTTCACATTTTTAAGTGCTTCATTACTTTGATGATAGATACAGATTATGTTCCACTGGGCTGTCACATAAATCAAATCAATCATGGGGTTCATTTTTGCAGGTACGATTGGTTGGCGAAGAAGACTCTTCGAGCTGGATACTTCGTGTGGGCAATGACCGCTTATGGTTTAGGTATGGAAAAAAAAATTTTTAAAAAAAATTGCTCTATCTGTGTACATGGACATAATTATCGGGCTTAGACACTGAAAGGATGTCTTAATGCAGCAACAAATCTGGGCAATTGAAAATTAGAAATCGTATTAAATGTGTCACTGATGGTATTTCCATGATTTGGTGCATATATAACCTGTATAACAACTGTCTTCAGGCAGTAAAGGGTTTGAAAAATAAAATAGAGAACGCAAACAACTACATTATCAGTCCCACTGCAAATTGCACAAATACTGGCTTCTATCAGAGCAAATAAAGGAGGCCTGAGTTTTAGAGTCACATCAACAAGTGTGTCTCATACACATCATATATAGAGAAGTATAATAATGATTTTAATTAGAAATCATAAACCCAAATTCCCTTGCAAATAATATATAGTTTTAACTGACGAAGAGCCAATGAATGAACAGGATTTTCCCATCTCTCTTTGTGCTAATGGTTCTAAAACTGTATCATTATTGTTGTCTTGATGTACATCTATACGATGGACTTAATGTGGATAAATCAACAGTTTGAATTGTTGAATATTGAGAAAGATAAAACATTTTTCTATGTAGTATAATGATGATTCTGTTTCCACATCTACTACTGCATATCTTCTGATTTTGTGGATTGCATTGTTGGTTCTTGTGATCATCGATTTGCTTATTTATGATTTCTTGAAATTTTTAACTGCAGGTCTCCTCATCACATATGTGGCTTTGAACTTGATGGATGGACATGGCCAACCGGCTTTGCTCTATATTGTTCCATTCACACTTGGTATGTGCTAAATATGACAATAGCATAAAATAAAATAAAATAAAACACTTGCGCACGTACTCGTACACTAATTAAAATCATTTGAATTGTTTTAACTCAATTCATTTCCCAAGTCACTTACAAACAGTAACCATTAAAATTGTGACGTTTTTTATCTTCAAATATTTGGTTATGGATGCAGGCACTTTTCTGACATTGGGAAGGAAAAGAGGTGATCTCAAGCATCTTTGGACGAGAGGAGAACCAGAGAGGCCCTGCCCACACATTCAACTCCAACCCTCCCGATAATAATAATAATAATAATAAAAGGGAAACATTCTGTAATTTTATGAATAGTTTACGACTTTGTAGAACTAGTAGCTCGTAAAGTTAACCAAAAAAATTGTAAAAAGAGCATGTAATATTAGCCAGCTCGTTTATTGTGGCACCCCTTTAAAGTCAACATGTAGGGTTACAATCAATCTACAAACAGGGTGCATTTAAATCAATAGATGGTACTTTTCATATAGGTTTTTCCATAACCTCCACAAGCATTCGTGATGGTTATCATGCTTGGTTTGCTAGCAAATCTCAACTCATTATAAGTTAGTAAACTTACTTGTGGGGCTAGGGATGACATGGGTGGTAAAAAAAAAAAAAAAAAACAGCACCGATGAAAACCTGTCCCTTTTGTCTAATGCACTACTATTTTATTGTGTTTTTACCTGATGCAAAGCCAGCCAAATTGCCTTAACGACTGCAGCCTTGTTTGTGTCTTTTGTAAGCTCATAAGGGAGCTAAAAAGATGGGTAAAGCTTGGCTTGGTACAGTGGCTTTAGCCCACATATTGTTATGTAATGTGCTTTCTGTCTTAAAATTATATATATGAACCGCAAGCAATGTGCCAGGCACATGAAATGATGAAATTACAGCACTGAAAACACTCGATTCGGATATTCATTCAGCATATAAAATAATCCTTATATACGATTAATTATCCAACAATCTGCTCATCTAGAAAACATATTGATGTTTTTTGGAAGTTGAATTTCCCAGCTTTATTTCTGATTTTCTGATGCAGCCTATGAAATATCAATGAATATTTTCTCTACGAATATATAATTTTCATCGCCAAAAAAAAAAATAAGGGAAAAGAACACCCACACGTACAAAAAATGGGGGGCCATCAGAAATGTTCAACAAAAATAGCTCTCTTTGTCCATAATAACAAAAGTCAACTGCACTATCGGTAACCATCATCTATCAAAGTCTTGGCAGTTTACAGTCATTATATGAAGTTTTTTAGATTTTACCTCATACTTGCATTTGTATCTTTCAGATCTTCCTCTCACCCTCTTTGTAGTGCTGTTTGCGATGAGTACAAAAATTGCCAGAAGCAAACGTCCAACGAAGACCCTTTTTTCTTTAGAGAATGGTGCCTCCGTCATGGGTATGTGGAATAATTACCAGATTACTACATTCTGTCTGAGAGCTCATTCTCGCCTTCACCCCAAATAATGCACGCATAAAATCATGAAGAAACCCTCCACCCCTGCTTCTCTACATAATTACTAGCAACTGGGAAAACTCGAGAGGCATCCTAAGCTGAGCACAATTGCCAAAATAATTTGAAGGAATGCAAACTCATTATATAGCGCATTTTCCTTTTTATTTTCTTTTTCAGTAAAATACAAGAGGTTGCACCTAGAATGAGAATTTCATTACAGCTAAGCACAACCAATAAAAAAAAAGAAAATAAAAAATAAATAAATAACTTACATGTTCATCAACATTAATGACATTGCCAACTCTTGTAGGTGCCATCAATAAACCATCCGTGTGAGCATCCGATCAAAATTGTCCAGCCATCAGCCATTCTAAGGAAATCATTTCTGGTCTGGGTCTGGTCCTGTTCATACGAGTAAAAATATAGAGACATATTATGAAAGTCTTTGATGCTTCTCTTTCTCAATTGTCAACAAAAAAAAAAAAAAAAGCAATATCATATTGATAAGAGTAACTTTCCCATACGTTTGTGTTTCTACAGGAATGGTTTGGAAAGAAAAATCAAGAATAAATGAGAATGGGTAAAAGGCAATGAATCTTAGGAAGAGAGGGGGGAAATGCATTCTGGAATTACTCAGAACAAGTGTGACAATTTGCAAATAATCAGAAATATTCACAACAGTCACGATATCACTGAATCATTAAAAACTTATAAGATTACAATACTAAAAACAGGTTATGTAAACTAAATGGTAAAGTATTGTATGGTTCAGGAATTTTATTAATTTTGAATAATTCAATCAAGATGCCCCAGACACAGTCAAATTAAGGAAACTTCAAATCACAGGAGAGATGACAAATAATAAAATATTACCAACACAATCAATTCCTGAGACACAGCATAAAACAATTGAGACAGAATTCCTAGTTTTCTACTTATGCACAGAAGGAACATAATGAGGCATTTGGCAACATGAAGCATGAAGCATGCATAATTCATAACCATGCCTAGCCATATAATTAGGCCAAAAAAAAGAAGATTCCAAAACCCATGCTAACATAACAAGCACATTGATAAAAATATTTCAACTCTAGAACTCCACTACAAAAGTATGGCAGCTTCACTTTGCCAAGCTTTTCACATTTGAGGATAAGTAACACATATTGTACACAACCAAGAGGTAAAGATACACACATAAAATGGATAATATCTTTGACCCAAAAAGAAAAGAATAGAAACTAAAAAACCCAAAACCAAATGCAGAAGATGCATCTGTAAGACATTTTAATATTAACAAAAGCAAACCAAACAATTATTAAAGCACAAAGAATTTATATTGTTCCTGTAAAGAGTGTACATCACAACGATATCCCACCCACAGAAAGACTCAGAACAATTAGGGAAAGGTGAACATACTTGCACCTCTCCTTAAGGAACCATTTCCATTAATAGATATTGATACTGGCCTCCTTTCTTGGCCTAAAGATAGAATCTCTTGCATCCTTTCAGGCCAGTTTGAATTTAATCTCCTGGCAAAATCCTCCACCTCCCTGAGTCAGAAGATATCATGCAAAAATATAAGAAAGAGCATGGATACAAGTTTTATATTTAAGGTACAGATACAATACCAATTTAATATCCTTGGGTGTCTTCCTTTTACTAGATAAAATGAATCTTTCTAAAAGATAAAAAAAAGGAAAGGAGAACTATGCTTCGCAATCACAAATGATACACATTTAATGGTAATGTTCAAGAGGAGAGGTTATATGCATTTTCCTCCCCAACACAAGAAGCATCATCATTGACAAGCAGTGGCAAAGTCAAAATCAACAAGTACTACTATATTCCGAGAGCAAAGAATCTTAGCTTTCAAGATTTCACTAAAATCATACAATGTTTCCAGTCTCATGATGAGAAATATTATAACTGTTCAAATAAATAAGTCATAATCACCAAGTACTGCACTGGCACACTAATCTTGGAATACAAATGCAATCACAAATGAATCATGATGAAAGGAAATAAGAACACCATAACATTTGAAAAACAGTTTATGCAATTACCTTCATATTTCATCTTAAAGGGCATTCTTTTGTAATAGATCGAGGGGAAAGGGAAAGATTTTTTTTGGGGGGAGGGGTGGCTAAAGCAGCATCAACACCATCCATATCAGCTATGCCAGATTATAAAATATTATAACTACTTATAAGTTTCAACGAAATAAGACGCAAGACTGCCGTAGATTTATAATATTCCATCAATACTTTGACATAGTTTGTGTGACATTTTAACCGAATTTTAAGTGAACTTGTCTTCGAATTATTGTTTTTCATATTTTATAAAGTTCCCTTGAACAACCAAACCCAGTAAAGAAAACAAGTAAATAAACAACAATATTAAAAACAAAACACAAAATTTACTATGAAGCCATGCCATTTTCAATGGTTTAACATCTCCCAAGGAAGCAAAACTTAGAACCTTAGTTTGGAGCCTATTAAACTTCTTCTTTCTCTTATTTTTGAAAACCTCTTTTTCATTCAATTTTCACATCAGTGGTCAGGTGTAAAACTGAATATTGTTCCACTTAAAGTGCAACCAATCGATGTTTGTGCAGAGTTTCTATTCTATGATAGTGTTTATCAAGGAAAATAAATAACAATGTAGCAGAATTGAACTTCAGGAGCCAGCATTCTGCTTCCTTATTCCTCCTATCCAATTAGATTCCACATGAACCAAGTTAGGTCCCTACTAGGTGAACTAACCAATTGTCATAGAAAAATTAAGGTTCTTATCTTTATTCGAGGACATGACTTGAGAAAAGTAATTATAAATAAGCAGTCCCCTGCACAAGGTAAATAGACACCTTCCAGAAAACCCGTAAAAAATCTAGAAATGCCTATATGCATCTTATAAATATATTGAAAGACTCAAGGAACTTGCCACACACACCTATCAATTTTTTCCTTCAATTCGGGATCAATCTCATCATCAATATCGCCATCATCAAACTCAGCCTTAAGTGCAAGCGTGTCATCTTCAATATCTTGTAACTTTGATGTCTCACAAGGACTGGGCAGAAAAGTAATGTCAACCTCAGTATTGTGGCACACAGAATTAAGACCATTTGTCTCCTGCAATATGTGAAAAACATTGGTGACTGAACTTCAACACGTGCTACTTTTCATTAACTCCATAAACGAGAAAAGGGAAAGTCCCTGCGACGAACGGCCAGGGCAGAACGGGGAATAGAAATAGCAACATAGTGGTGCTGACCTTATGGGTTTCGATGGCATCATGTGAATAAGCATTCTTCGGTTGGTCTTTTCTTCTTCGATTCTTCTTTTTATTCTTAGAAGTTTTAACACCTATAGAATCTGTAAAAGAGATTTTCCATACTTCAAATAAGCCATTTCAAAGGAAGTGATGCTGAAGAAAGAATGCTGATGGGGTTACACTTCACAGCCCATATTTTTCCAGAGAGTTTCAGATCCAATACACATTAGAAAGTTGATGCATGTAATCCAGGATAAATTACTTGCAATAATTACGGTATATAGCATAATCAACATCAAACAGTAGGGGGGGGGGGGGCCCCTTCAGTGCACATGTGAAGCAGCACAAGCCTACAATTACGTGTAGGTAGTTATCCTTTTTTCAATTAGGTAATTATTTTTGGGAGGAGGTTATTAGCATCAGGAATAACTCCCTTCCATTATTTGTGTTAAACTGCCACAATTTGAATCGTTTGAAATTACACTTCCCTTTTAATATCTTCAATTTAGGCAAGTGCCATGGACATTCTAGCCAATCATGTTATGCATCAAGCCATCAATATGAAGAGTTCCCTAGATAATTGTATATGTGTCTGTGAACATATATAGATACAAAACCCCACCAACACCAAATCTGAGTTGTATCTCAAGATTGCCTCCATTTTGGGACAGTTTCCAAGCAATCAACTGGGCATGTTAGCCTCAAAACCAAATTTTCTCAATTAGCAAATTTGCAACTGGTTATGAATTATGGAATGAGCAAAAGGAAAACAAAACACGGACAGAATGAAGATTAATAATACTACATTGCTAAGGCTCCAGAATCTGGCATGGACTATTGTATATAGCTTCATCAGAAAAAATTATTAACACCAAAAAAAAGAAAAAAGAAATCAAGATTTGATGTTCCAATAATTATGCACCCTATTAGCTCCACCACTTGATAATACGATCAACTTAGGGGATCCCACCAAATGCAAAAATCTTCAATGACTGGCCTATTAAGTTTCCAACCTAAAAACCTAAGCTTATAGGTGGAGGGGCCATACAGGTATATAAAGTTATAGCGAGCCTTTTATTTAGGCGATGGATAGAGTCGATTCTATTCTTCTACACTCCCCCTCACGTGCAAGCTCCTTTGGCCCTTGTCACATGGATAACCAATGCTCTGATAGCATGTTAAGTTTCCAACTTAAAAGCCTAAGCTTATAGGTGGAGGGGCCATACATGTATATGAAGCTATATCAAGCATTTTATTTAGGCGATGTGGGATGGAGTGGATTCAATTCTTCTACATAACCTAATGTGCGGCCCTTACAAAAAGGACATGATATTTAGACTTCTAAAAGTGGCCCCAACCAACTAATTTTGTAGTTTAAATTTTAATAAATGTCTTCTAGTAAAATATTATAGTGTTTTCCATGTGTTTAGAAGTATTAAATTAGGAATAGACTTTGAGTCTTACTTGATTACTATGTTGGGTCAGATGAGTTTTAGAAAGTTACTATACATGCATATAATAATGAAATTTTGAAAGAGCTTTGCTCACTCCCTCCTTTCTCTTTGAAGTGCAAAACCAAAAATTTTCAACTTCGGCTATGCAGCACTTGTACAGTTAGGTGCAATCCAAGGGGAAAGAAAGAGTTGATATTTGATTTCTTCATCTCATTAGTGCTACATCTTTAAAGATTTCTACAGTTAATTTTCTCATGTAGATCTCATCTTACGTTTCCCATTGGCTGGGAATAGGAAGCCATATACCCATAAATGTGCTACAAACAATAGAGGTAGCTTGTATGGATCACTTAGTTGGAATGTGGTGAGATAGTTCTAACTTATGGAGCGATTTTCTATATAGAAAGTAGATGGTTAATGGAACACAGTATCTTTAAAATGTACAAGCTGTCTATTAGCTTTTGAAACTTATATTTTAGAGGAATTTATCTTGTAAAAGCATAAGACTAAGTGTTTCTAGTTTATATTAAGCCCCTAACGTTTTATAATCCTTGCCTTTATTCCTTCTCTCGAAAAACTATCGATTTTATAAGTTTCCTAATAACTACATTTTGATACTGCACTCCAAAAAATAAATAACTAAATAATGAAAAAGTAAAGAAAAACCTACTGGAAAGCTAAATTCAAAGTTCTTGAACTCCAGTGTAACATGTTAACACAACTTGATATGGTAGATTGGTAGTAGCACTTTCTGGTAAGTGGTAACTCTAGCGACATCAAAAGGTGGTATTTGGTAGTAATATCATTTTCTATATCTCGGATCAATTATCCATAAAATTCGAGAGCTTGAAGAGGTAGTCTTGTACCAATGATATAGCCCTTGATAGAACTGAATGGCGAAAAAGGATTCATGCAGTCTACCCCATGTAGTTGGAATTAAGGCTTATATGAGTAATTTGAGTTGAGTTGTTTGCCTACTTCCTTTCCACATTCACATCCCAGGTATCTAATCTATTCTCGTCTTTTAATCTAGAGGAGGCAAAAAAGCAGGACCTAAGAATTAGATGGTATCAATTTTTTTTGCTTTTTCTTTTTTTGATAAGTAGATGGTGACAATCTCAAGATTCAAATATTTAAATAATTTTTTTAAAAAAATGTCAGCTGATCATTGACATAGACAGTGTTATTGCCAAGTTAGTATGGTAACATAATTCCAACTTCTTCTGAAGCTGGTAGATATATCACCAGTATTGAAGTCTGTCCAATCTACCAATAAGACAAGAGTCACAAGAAAGTAATAAGCAAGACGAAAAAAAAAAAGAAAAAAAAAAAAAACAGTTAAGACAAACGCTCATGAATACCTCCATTAATAAATGACAAGAGATCATCGACTGAACGGTCATCCACATACTCTTCTTCGACCTCAACATTCTGAAACATATGGAAGGACCATTTGCCATCAGAACTAACACGCTAAAAGCATATGAACACTATTAATCTCAATGGGTTTGCATTTCAAATTCATTTCGAACTGCAAATGCACAATTGAGTAATAAAAATGCAAACAAGAAAATACGGCAGATTGATTAGCCCAAAAAAAAAAAAAAGTGTCACCTTTAATTTCTCTCTCTCTTTAAGTTCTTTCCTCTTTCTCGCATAGAGTCTATTCAAAAGTCGGATCCGTGGATCATCAGTTATGTTTTTCAAAGGCTCCAGCTTCTCTTCCTGGAGCAATAGAATCTGTCTTAATATAAAACAAGACAGAAAGGACATGCTAAGAATGCACAGTTCTAACAAGCAAACCTCTGTAAGGTCATCAGGTAAATGAAATGTCTCGCGTATCTCCTCAGGGGTTTTCCCTTCAATCATTCGAGCAAGTGCACGGCTGGTAAGATCAACCAAAGGCTTCAGCTGAAGGCTATCAGCAGCAGATGTCAACTCACATAGCCTCTTTGTGTCCATTCTAATGAACTTCTCATCGAAAGACCTGTGCTCCTATGCAAAATAATTTCCAAAAGTCAAGCTCAGATTTACTACTCAGAGTTGGTCATCCTAGACTATGTCATCTGTTTAACAATTACAAAGGGAAAATAATTGATTCTCATTTCTCCAATCTACAAAAAGTTTTTAACATTCACTTATTAGACAAAAGCAAATGACAATTCAAAAACATGTGGAACCTTATTAGAGCGGCCTGGTACTTGATGAAACCGGCAGTAATCAAGAATTAAGCTCAACATGGCAGGATTGACTTGTTGTGGAAGAGATATAGGATAGTTCTTGGAAGATCCCATGCTTTTTTGTATTATTTCTTGACATATCATGGGGCAAAACATAGCAACCTCTTGTTCTACTTGTTGGATTGAACCATCAGCGGTCTTGAGCCAGATATAGGACTTCATCATCTGAAAAAAATGCCACATGGGAAGCCAACATAACTTCACCATCATTCTTAATATAAAACTGTAACAAAATTAAAAATCGCACAATTGTACAGAAATAAATAAATATAAGAAGACTTTGGCATGAAACTAAACTATCCTAAGTCTTGGTCTAATTTTTCCACTCTTTTTTTTTTTTTTTGACGAGTAAAAATTTCATTAAAAACCAGGAAGGCCTTAGGTCGGTATATAGGAAGTAAACAGAAAGAACAAAAATAAAACACAATTACAAAAATCTAAAAACTCCAAAAACAGGACTCTAAGCGACACATCTGAAGCCCCAAACCAAAAAAAGAAAAAGAAAAAAACGTCTTAAGGAATCTCCCGAAGTTTCCTAATGCAATGTTCTTCATTTTCAAAAGTTCTTCTATTTCTCTCCTTCCAAACAACCGACAAAAGGCTAAGCGACATAACCGCACAAGACTCCAAATGCTTTCTTCTTTTATCACCACCCTTGAAACAACCAACCACAAAGAAGATATCTCACCGAATTAGAAAATAACCAATAAATTCCCATCAATGAGAGGATAAAATGCTAAAGCTCTCTCATCATAGCACAATGAATACAAAGGTGATTCACCAACTCCTCGTCGTACTTACACAAAATACAATTAGGCAAATACTGTCCCCCTAGTCACCAAATTATAGCATTTATCCTTAGCAATTGTCCACATAAAAAATGACACTTTAGATGGAGCACATGATCCCCACACCCTTTTACATGGAAACGGCACTAGATCAGCAGTCCTACTCTAAGGCAATAAGGAAGTGAAAGATAGACTTCATTGAGAAAATTCATTTGGATAAAAAATTCAGCAACAAATCTTCTTTGTCATTGTACAAAGTGACTCTATAAAGCATGTCCAAAGAAGACGACACACTTTCTAATTCCTAGTCATGAAAACTTCTAACAAAAACTGAATTCCAATGCATAATAGCCCCTTGCGAGGCCACACCCTCACTCACCCAAGCTTCCTTGTCGAAAGCAATGGGCATATGAGTCGAAAAACAAGACCACGAGAGTAGAGTCCTCGCACCACTTATCTAACCAGAACCTCACCCTCAGCCCTCCTACCATCACCAACCTTAAAGGATACCCCTTTTAAAACCCTTGAAACCTACTCATGATAGCTTTCCAAAGCCCCACTCCGTGGCATTCTCTATCCTCCTTGGTCCATCAAGCTCTTTTCTCATAGCCATATCTGCTTACTACGACAATGATTCATAAATTGGCCCTTTCTAAAGCAAATCTCCAGTCATTTGCCCACTAGCAATAGTCCTAAAACCAAGCCCCCCACCTCCTAAGGCAAACAAACCGAGGACCAATCAACAAATGAAACTTGAACTCCTCTCCAAGCCTTGCTCATAGGGATGTCAATTTTGCGGGTTTTGCCGGGTACCCGCACAGCCCCTACTAGGACGGGTTTGGGGTCACTCTAATAGGGTTAGTTGCGGGTTAAAGATTTGCTTTGAAAACCCATCCGAGTTCGGGGCAGGTCCTGGCAGTTGCAATTACCGTCATGCCCTCAATACAAAACCCTAAAATTCATTTCTATTCCCACACTACCTCATTTGCCTCTCACAGTCACTCTCACTCTCACTCTCACACACAACACAGCTTGCCGTCTAGCACCAGCCACTATCACTGGCAATGGAATTCCCAATCTTGACCCATCACGGGTTTGGGAAGGGGGTTTTCTTATTAGGACGGGGTCGGGGAAGGGGTGGCCCATCCCAAACCCGCCCCCTTGACATCCCTACAGTTGGTCAAAGAAAGTCCCCCTGAATCCTTTTTAACCTTTTAGCTACCGAAGCTCGAATCTTAAATAGGGACAAAAAAAAAAAAGTAGGGAAACAAAAGAGTGTTTTTTATTAAAATAACTCTCTCACCCTTCAAAAGATAAAGCTTTTTGTTCACCTACTGAGCTTCTTCTCAACTTTCTCAACAGCCACACTACAAGTTGTTGCAGGTTTGAAGTTTAATATGAGAAAAAGTGAGTTAATCCCAGTTGAGATTGTGGTTGATGCTCCAAGGTTAGTGGCACACCTTGGGTGTAAAGTGGGGCAGCTCCCTTCTACATATCTTGGTTTTCCATCATTTGGTGCTTCTTTTAAGAAAACATCCTCTAATAATGGATGGATGTTATTTCTCCTAACCCAATTAGATCGTTACTTTTCACTCTTGGATCCCTCCTATCTTTGGTCAACTTCGGTTTTGATTGGTTTTTAAAGTTATTTCCTTAGTTATCCATGTCGGATGGGAATTGGTGACACCTATAGAGATCACGATAAAGTTATTGTGTTTGCTCTTTTAAGACAATTGGGATGGACAGGTCTTCTAAAGCTAAGTTGTCTACCCCTCTTTAGGATCCTAAAGAGTTCAGGTCCAAAAATCTTACTTAGTAACTATAGTGACAAGAACTCAGGACTGCAGGGTCCACAACCCTTTATGGTACCCATTTCAACTTAACATGTATAAGTGTGAGAGTGGCATTCAAGTTGGGCTTATGCTCGTCTAAATATCGGCATTTGATATAAAACAATATGGGGGATGAATGAAACATTATAATCATGGATTATCAATATAGTACTCCCTCCATCCCATAAAGACCGGCCTTGTTTCCTTTTTTGTCTATTCTATAATGTTTGTTCGTTGTAAATTATCAAGGCATGAACTTTTCTCACTTTCCCACATTACCCCTTCTAACAATTTGAATTTTTTTTAAAAAAAAATTTATTTTCCCAGTTCTCAATTTCTAGCCTCAAACAATGGAAGGACAATATTCGAAAAATATATTTTAGTGGTCAATGCATTAATTGGGTCTCATTAAAATGTGAATTTTCAAAGTGGACAGTCTCTATGAGACAAAGGGAGAAAGTAACAAATAAATTATGGTCCACAGAGCTACAATTAGATTGCAACCATACCATTTATATCCGTGGAACAATAGAGCTGAAATAAGAGAACTTTTATTTTTTAAAAATGATGAAACAAGGGCAGAAACTCTAATGGGTCCCTCTAGTATATAGAAGGAAATGCCACCCTTAGAAAACAATATACTGATTCAGATCTGCACAGTGAAGTAGAAATTCCAAGTCACTGATTAAAAAAAAAAGGATAAAACACTTCATAAAACAACATATGTACCATACCTCTGGTTTGATTACAGCCATATCAACTTCTGACATTTGATAACAATTTTCAACAGCAAAGAAAGGTGTATAGATATGTAATTTATGTCACATCATCCAATCAGTAAAGTGGAAATGGTATGCAATCCCTGCAGAGCCACAGAATTGTTAAAAGACTTCTTCTAGTCCATGGTTCTACAACTTCAACAAATAAATGGATCCATTTGCAACTAAAGCAGTACATTAATGAGGGAAAAAATGAAGAAATTTAAAATACATTAACTCTCATATCTGTAATTTGAAATTCACAACTTGTGTCCTCAAAACTTAAAAAAAACAAAAAAAAAAAGCCTGCATTGCACATCCATACAAGTGTGGGTGCATGTGGGTGTGTAAAACCTTAATTATTGAATATAGCTACCCAAGGTGGTATTAATAGTGCATTCTTACAAAATTTTTGGTTTGAATATATAAAGAGTGAATTCTGAGATCATTTCTGCGAAAGTGTACAAATTTTAAACAATTAATTTTATAATTAAATGCTGACATTTAAGTTTATGAAATCTCTTACACAGTAAATTCCCCACTCCCCACCCCATCCCTCCCAATCACACTTTCTCAAAAATATATAAAATCAAAACAAAAAGTAGTTTTCGCAACATCCTTGTTTCCTATAGCACCATAACGGGACACATGGAACATTTTAGTGGGAGCAATAACACCCCTACTTGATGGATCTCCCTTAGGAAATTGTCAATTACATAAAAAACCATCATTGGAAGATTTTAAACCATCTCATTTAAATTGTTTTCTAGCATGAAAACTCTTCAAATATCCAAAAGTTAATGGTAAATCTGGCAGTCCAAGGTTGTGTAATAATACTACTTCATATCATTTACAAATCTTAGATAGGAGCCATAGTGTATTATTATGGTTGGGCCTAGATCTTACAAACAAGATGCTTATTCACAGGGTCTAGATGGATTAGAAATGGGGTCTTTCTGATTAGGATCAGTTTCAGATTTCAACTTTCATGTTCATCTTTAGTGAAAAAACATGAAGGAAGCTTGTGATGATCAAGTCTTAACCTACAATGAGAACTTTAAGCTCTTTCCTCTTCACAGTCCTATTTTAAATTTGAAAGCGGTCATAAAGACCTTTTGAGGAAATGGAGGTCAAAAGAATGGTTGTTGAAATGGAGAAGAATAAAACACCCACTCTAAATGGTTTCCCTGTTGCCTTTTATTAAAACTCTCAAAACTTTTCCATCAAAGTGATGTAAGATGTATTGTAATTATATTTTATCAGTAAGGGTAGCTTAGTCTTTTAAGTATATTTTAGTAAGTTTCTAATATTGGGTTATTAGAGTTCAGTAGTTTCCTTTCTAGTAGTTTAGTCATTTCCGAATTTTTGGTTATTAGACACTTATTAATAGGCTTGTATTCTTTTTTTAAGTTAATAAAATCAACTCTCATTTTGAGAGTCATATTTTGTGAAACCGACTATTAGATTACATGTTCCTCATATAGGAATCTTGATGTCAAATACCACATTGGTGAGACACCAGTGGTCATTTTATCCATA
This sequence comes from Hamamelis virginiana, assembly GCA_017140935.1. Lineage (NCBI taxonomy): Eukaryota > Viridiplantae > Streptophyta > Magnoliopsida > Saxifragales > Hamamelidaceae > Hamamelis > Hamamelis virginiana. Next base: position 27,045 of record JAESVK010070797.1, read on the forward strand.
AACTCACATTTCTTATTAATAAAAATCTCTTATTTATGGATGAAATAGTTCTTAATTTATTATTGACTTTATATTTGAAAGACATTATCTGCATAAGAGGAACATGTAATCTAACAGTCGATTTTACAAAATATGACTCCAATGTAATAAAAACCTGTGTCAAAGCCACCGGGCCAGACCAATTGGTGAGGGCGTAGGGGGGAAAGGGTTAGGATTAAGCTAGGTCTAGGGGTGAATCCCCTCCAATGTAATAAAAAATAAAATAAAAATGCACGAAAATTTTGTCAAAAATTGTGTTCATTGAACTATTGAACCTCTAAAACAACTAAACTAGTCTTCAAAATCAGGAGGCATAACAGCAAGAAAAATCAAAATCTTGGTACAAGAATCTATGCCCCAGTAACCCCATAACTACATTTAAGCCCCGTTTGGCAGCTGAAAAATACTAATAATAATCTTAGATTATCATCATTTCTAACCCATACCCGAGAAAACAAGAAACTCCACTCTACCAAACCTAATACAACTATTTGGCTTATTTAAGCTCAGTTTTTCATTCTTGAGAAACACAAGCAATCAAAAGAAAAATAATAATACGCAAAATTTTGTCTCCTTCTTTTTCTCTATTTTCTCAGCAACCAAACAAATAAAGAAAACAAAATTAAATCACCCTAGGAAAAACAAAAGAAGTAATCAGATAATTTAAAAACCAAAATAAACCCTAATACGAAATCCTAATACATACGGAAATTCAAGAAGAGGAAAAAATAAAAAAAGGATATATACATACGTCTACATTAGAATGTGAGTTTATTTATATAATAACAAGCTCGAATGAAGCTAAGAAAACAAAACCTGTGAAAGTTTAAACAAAGAAAGACTACTTAAGACCTAATAATCCACATATATGTCATTGAATCGATAAAATTAAGAAATGAATGATAATAATAAAATGCGAGGACTGAGACAGAGTATTACGTACCTGTCAAAAGAGGAGAGAATAGGATGGGGATTGTACAGAGAGATTGGACCGAGAGAGGTTTAAATTGCTGAAGATTTGGCGGTAATCGGCGAAATGGAAATGGATAAACCAGAGAGAGAAACGAGAGAAATAGTGAGCTTCAGATATAGAGAGAGAGAGTATATATATGTACTGTGGGCTTCAATACAACTCTCAATCTGTCGTTTGCTATGCATCTATTTTCTCTCTCCTCGATTGTTTTTCGTAAACGTGTGGCGTCGCTATCTTGCGCGAGGGAGAGTCACGTTAACATCTTTTACAAAGTTGAACCAAATGACAGTCAATTTAAAACGCTTCATTTTCATTGCGTTTTGGTTAGGGGCTTAGAGCATCTCCAATGCTCTCCTCTAAATTGGGGAGCTAAAGCCAAATTTAGCTTGCTACAGTGTTATTTTAGCTTAGTACATTATTTTTAGCTATAACTTTGGCTAGACGAGCTCCAATGGTGCATCCTTCATCTTTTTTGTTTAACTACATTTTTTCCAATTTACCTCTATTCGTCCACAATAATTACACAATTATATATTCCTCTATCTCCCACCACAATTATCCAAATTTAACCGAAAAAACACAAAAAAAAATAAAATTAAAACTTCAAATTTTTTAATTTTTTAAAATTACATAATATATTCAATTTGTGAGAGAATGAACAAATAAAATAAAAAGAAAAAAAAAATCTCAAGGCATATTCAATCACACACTCGGGAGAAAAGGGAAGAAAATATCTCTCTCTCTTGATCCTCCATATCTCTCTCTCTCTCTCAAGCTATTCGCGATTGGACCTCACCAGTGGCGATCCCCCTCTTATCTCCCGAGCTTAGACACAGATCTTTGGTTCTCTCTCTCTCTCTCTCTCTCTCGCCGGCGGTGAGCACAGATCTCTGGTTCTCTCTCTCTCTCGATCGTGTCGACGGTGAGCTTTATGTGTGTGTGTGTGTGTGAGAGAGAAATCCTCACCGATCATCATCAATAATGAGAAATGATTACATCTTTTTTCCTTTTTTAATAAAATTTCTGTTCTTTGCTAGTTTGGACATGGTTGGATGCTAAGAAAATGTTGCTCCGACGACATTGGGTCTTTTCTGGCAACCCTATGTCTTCTTCGGCACGCTGGCTATTCTGGTGAGTTTTTGGATTACTGAATTTTGTATTTATTACCGTTGAATGATATGTTGGGGATTTGGATGGGAATGAGTGGAAGAATCTGACCTAGCACCATTTAGCTGAAGCTAAAACCTCAACCAAATTTAGCTGAAGTTTTAGCTTAGCAAAAATTTGGCTGATCATATGGCTGAACCGTTGGAGCGCTAGTTTTGGTTGTTTCAGCCAAAATATTGCTTTAGCTGATGATTTAGCTCTCCAGTTGGAGATGCTCTTAGGGCTATAAGAAATATGGTTCCCTTCATACTTGTCTCATTTAGAATTCATTTGTAATGAAAATAAGTTTCAACTCTCAAGGCCATCATTGGGAGTGTTTACTATTCGGTTTGACCAGTATGAAAGTGTGTATGCGGGTACAATCGAGCCAATCGGATTAGAAAAATCAAAAATCAAAATTGACTGGAAAAAAAAAAAAAAAATCGAGTTGGGTCGGTTTGATCCGGTCCCTTTTGATAGGGGCCTGTTTGGGAGCTTTGAAAATTGATTATGATCTCTTTCTTTTATATGGTTTTTCTCTAAACCAGCTGGAAAAAAATATATGTTTATGCATTATTTTTTTTATAGGATTGAACTGATTTGCAGAAAAAATGCATTTACCAGACAATACTGAATAAAAATTAGGCAGACGTATATATTCTCAACTAGCCAAATTTTTAAGTTTGCCAAACACCCCCCTAAGATTCCCATTTTCCACTTCAAAGAAATTTCAACTGCGCAACAAACACTATAAAATTGACTAATCTATGAATTCAAATAACACACCCAAATGAAAAAAAAGCAATCATTATCGAGCAGGAAAAAAAGAAACTCTTACCTAAATTTGATATTACAGCCCGTCGCTACTAAGCTACAATGATCGAGTGAGAAAGGCTTCATTTTGAATGAAGTTCACCAACAGTAAGTGAGAAGCTCGATCAATATGAAGGTTATCAATGGCAAATGCAGACACTAAAGAGAAGGTTTCGTCTGGATGCAGACGCCAACTGCTAAAAAGCTGAAGGTATTTGCCTTCGTTTGGGTGAGAAATGTTGGTGGCCATCAACTAGTTCTACTGTGCTACAAGCCAACGCCAATGGTTCCTCGATGAAAAGGGCAAAAAAAATGAGAGGGTAAGATCATGATATTAAAAGAGGGACTCTTTCAAGTTTTTTTATTTTCTTACTTCAGCTTTTAATTTTAAATTGTTTTTATCTAAAATTTAAATATATAATTTACTATAATATTCTCTTTTTTATATATATTTCCTTCTATCAATTGACATTTTTTTTAATTATATTCTCTCACCTCTTATTAAAAAAAATATTAAAATACAAATAGCATGCGATAGTTGGAATGTGCTTCTATTTACCTAAGCAAAATGGACGAGCAGAACACTATTTGAATGTTTTGGCTAGAGAACGATGCTTGTGTCTAATTGGTATGCACAATAATTTGTTTTGTTTAAGACTATAAATTTGGGTTGGGTAGCTTTCTTTTTCTTTTTTTTTTTTATATTTTTATTGAGTCTTGTTATTGCAACCCCTTTGAACTACTAGTAGTTGCACACGTGCATTGCACGTGAATTTTTTCATAATATATATTTGTTATAATAATTAGTATTAATTATTTTTATAAACATTTATTTAAAATAAATATTTATTTTTAATTAGCAAAGATAAGCAAATTTTATAAAAATCAAACAAGATACACCTAGCAACCAAAAATAATCATAAATAAAAGCTCTGGTATATAACTTCAAAGTTAACAACCTTAACCCCAGAGTGGGTAGCTTAGTGGTGGAGCAAGTAGGGCTAAGGGCTTATCAAGTTCCTTGGTCCCGTGTTCGACTCCCGCTAGCTATTAATATACGAGGCCACGGATCGCAAGGCGCAAGCCTTGTTCGGGGTGCAGGACTTAATCTGGTGTGCGCAAGCTGACTCAGAATATCTGTATAGCAAAAAAAATAAAAATAAAAATTTAACAACCTTACTAAAACTTCTCAACCCAAATGTCAAACAATTTTACATAAATATATAAGTTTAGTTAAAAATATCATGATCCCAAAATACAATTGTATTTAAACATTTAGCAATATTGTAATCACATTCTCTTTTTATTTTGTGACATATTTGCTTCATGTCTTATATTTTTTTCCTCTTTTAACACGCGCACATTCCCAATTAAATGGAAGACAAAGAATAAGAAAAAAGTTGAACACAATTGACATAAAATAACTCATAAACAACACAATTATATTTAAACATTTCAAGCCACAAAAGACATTCATGGCTGGCCATTGCAATAATATATTTTTTGAAATTCTTGGTATTAGCCATTCTTTATTCCATGAACATGTGAAGTATTTTAATAATAGATTACTTGGGAATTGAAGACAGGTATAATAGTTTTTTGATCTTTTGATTAACCAATGCAATCTAAGTGCAACATTGCACTTTGAAATTCTTTAATGTATATCAAAACTGCCTTATGTTTTCTGAACATTGAATGATTTCAATTATAGGAGGCAGACTCGATCCATGGTTAATTTCAAAAAACAAAGCAACCTATGTAAATTTCAACACATGCAAGTAATGTCATGACATTACACCATTAGTGATTTTTTTTTTTTTTGCTATACAGGTACTCTGGGCCAGCTTGCGCGCACCAGACTAAATCCTACATCCTGAACAAGACTTCCGAAACAAGGCTTGTGTCTTGCAGTCCGTGGCCCCAGATATTAGTAGTTAGTGGGAGTTGAACCCAGGACCAAGGGACGTGGTATGCCTTTAGCCCTGCTTGCTTAACCACTAAGCTACCCACCCTTGAGTTACCATTGGTGAATTCATATGGCCAAAAAGCCATGTCAAGGTTCGGGGTTATTAAATAATTAAGGATCATAAGATTTATTTTTGGTTTATATATATCCTAGATAAGCTAAGAAGTCTGCTATCAAATTTGGCTTCCAATAAATATGATTGAATCAGATTCCAAAATTACTCTCTAAAATGATTTTACACATACAATGCTTCAATTATCATTTCATTATCAGTTGAACATTTCGCATAGAGCTCTCTCTCTCTCTTCCTCTTCCTGTAATTTCCTTTTAATAACTTATTATTTGTTTAAAATTTCAACTTTTAAAAGTTACAAATTATTTTTAATCAATATCTTAAATGTTAAAAAACTCTACTTTTGACCAACTACTTAGTAAGCTACCTGTCTTGTGTCAAAAGTTGTTAATTGAAATAGTACCGTTTTATTTTATTGAAATTTAAAGTAAGTAAAATAGCACCGTTTAATTAAGTGAGTAAATTAAAATATTAAAATATATAGCACCGTTTAAAAGTTGTTAATTGAACCACTTTCTAAATTAATTTATGTGGATGGAATAAAATGTACAATAATAAATACTTTATAATTAGAAACCCTTTCTTGTATCAAAGGGTTGTATCAAAGTTTCTGTAATTTCCTTTTAATAAAATGCAAAAGAGATCATATGGCTTGCATCAAAGTTTCTATTTGGAGAAACCAATTGTGAAATGAAACCCTCAGCAACGTTGAATTTGTCTCGCAATTTTGTCCTCCAATATTTTATTAGGATTTTTATTGGCTAGACTTTTAAGTATAAATTTTTGTAATTAAGGACATATGGGTAAAGAACCCTTGCTTTTTGTCTTTGTTTTGGTTACCTTCTTAACTATATCTATATCTGTACTACTTTGGAAGAATGGAAGATAATAAGCTTAATAGAAAAATGTCAATTATTGCATGCATAGATAAATTAGCCTATTTTGGAAGAGAATAGCTGAATAGGCTTGCACTTGTACATAGGCTTCAAAAGTAAATTTAAATAAAACTAATGCAAAAATGAAATGAAACATGTTTCCTATATAAAATTGAAACAAAGCCTTGAAAATTGTATGTGGAGGATCAAGAAATCTTGTATATATACGTATATAACATTTTCAATGGTTTATTTGTTGGGTTTATGGCATATTTAACATCTTTCTTCTTTGGAATCACAATTGGTTTCTTCTTCGGTGTAGGTACACATGACTTCAGACGTAGCTTCATCTTGATTTCCAATCTTCTTCTTAAAACTTTTGGCTGAGGAAGTTACGATGTTTGTGAGAATATTGTGAATGACATGATCTGTGAGAGGGATTATCAATTATTTATAGAAGCATAGAAGGCCTATCATATTATTCTTTGATTAATGAGTGCAAATTAAAATGGGAAGGCTGTTACAATTAAGAAAGGGAATGCTTGGTGCATGCACCAATTAAATAGTGAAGGTGACCAACGCATCAGAACCAACACTGATTAAAAAAAGTGGGTAACGCACCAGCATCAAGACTATCTCAATAAATGATGCATATAAGAAGAGCCAATGAAATTATATATAGGTAGATGTGTTGTGATAACGAAGAGATTATATGAATGGTTTAGTAATCGAAAATTCAACGAATCTAAATTAAATGTATGTGAATCATCATTATCTATGAAATTAAATAAATGAACCTAATTTAAATGGATGTATATCATCATTATAAATGAAGTAATTATTGTTTATAATTATTGTTATTTGAGATGAAAAGAATTGTGTATTTCATATCAATATTGAACCAAGGTACACATATATATACAAAGTAAAGAAACTATCTAAGGAAACTAAACAATTAGGAAACCTAAACTTAAGCCTAGAATTATGCTAATTAAGAAGCTAATATATACATACTAGTATTGACCCGCGCGATGCGCGGCCTACGCAATGTGCGGCAACCACAAATAGAATTATAAACAGTAAATTAATTAGCACAGTAATAAAATGAAAAGAAAATGAATATCGTGATTGCCAGAAATCACAATTATCCAATGATCAGTTTTTGAAAAATGCTAATGTGAATAATTGCCAGTTTTGTTCTTCAAAACATCACAAATTATCCAATGGTCATTATTCGAAAACTAACTGTTAGATCACAAATTATCCAATTGTCTAAATCTATTTGATAATTGGCTATACACAATTAACCTCATGCAATAGTGTGTAATCAAAGAATTAACTGACTTTGTGTCACCTGTAACCAACATAATTCAAATATTTTTATCAAATTTAAAACAATAATTACATTTAAGAATGAATAATTGTATTTCAAAGCATTTTTTTTTTAAATATACAAACATAGTAACATTTGTATGCCTTACTTCAATAAATACATAGGTATTTGAACTCCTCTTCAGGCAATACATCACTGGTTGAAATGGTGATGTACTGAACTGTAACACCCCACACAGGGTTACCCCTATGCGGAAATGCCACAGTGA
>JAESVK010070799.1:0-16915 GCA_017140935.1 Hamamelis virginiana
TAAAATTATACATATTATACAATTGTATCCTTATAGTTTATTTTCAAATACATTGACTAATGTGATTTTAATTTGTGATACTTTTTAACTCCTCTCAGTCGATAGACTTAATGTGGAATATTTATATATGCTATACTAGTTAAAATTGGTTGAAATTTTTTACATGGAGATAAATTTAACTAATTTTTCTTGCATGGAGTAATAAATTTGTCAAATATAATGTACAAATTAGAAAAATATGAAAATTTATGTAATAATAGAGTATGATCTCATGACGTTTTAGAAATTTGTATCACTCAAAAACATGCCCATTCACACCACTTTTTCATCACATAAACTGCTGATTAATAGAAAGATTGTTACAACCCCCAAATCAAAATTAGGAGGAGTTAGCATGTTTGAAAAAGATTGTCCCAACTCCCAAACCAAAATTATAAGGAATTAGTATGTTTGAAAATAAAATAATGGAGTGCAATATATAAATAAGTGTACGTTGAAGTGAGGAATTGTGAGGCGCATGTGAATACAAGTCCACCACTTAAAGCAAACCACCACAAACTCACCATAGGCGAGAATTGAACTCATGTATTCTTAGATGAGAGTTATGAGCCCTATCCAAGTGAGCTAACCACAATTAGTTGATTGAAAAATAATATTAGACTTGTTTTTTCATGCAGTATTTATCCTTGATTACCAATGTGCTCACAAGCATATCAGTGAAGTTTTATGATTTTTCCCAATAAATTCTATTTATTATGAATATTATTTACTGTATGGAGAAAATAATTCATAAAAATTAAAATATATTGAAAAAATCATGAAATTTCACTGATATGCTTATACACATTAGCAATTTAGGATATATACTGCATAAAAAAATAACATGTTTAACAAACAAATGGCTTGCTGATAGAAGGGTACAAAGTGTCATAAATCGAAATTATATGATAATACGTTGTAATAAAAACTATAGGGGTGAAAAACATTGTAAATACTCATATGAGTGGAGGGTATTTATGTCCTAAAAAAATATTTTCGGAATTATTTATGGAAATTGCCCAAAAATAAAAAATGAAAATGACAGTTTGACCCCCTAACACCATTGAAATGGTCAAAATTTGGTACGGATGAAATTTTAAAAAAAAAAAAAAAAATTGAAGAATCCCCAATTTTGGGGATTGAAGATTGTGTATAAATCTAGGGATTGGGGACATTGAATGACATGCATGATGTGACATGTTGGAATTTAGGAGACATTGAATGACATGCATGATGTGACATATTGGAATTGGAGATTATTAGAAAAGTTGGAGATTGTGTATAAATTTGGGGATTGTGGATTGTGTTTAATTTTGGGGATTATGTGTACACATGGGGATACTGTGCAAATATGGGTAATGGGGATTTTGTGATAAATTGGGTCTTCCGTCAGCAATTGGGTATTGGGGACTTTGTAAAAAATTGGAGATTGCTTATAAAATTGGGGATTACATGTTAAATTAGTGATTATGTATAATAATTTTTGTAATTAACAATTTGGGGGACATTGAATGACCAGCATTAAATGTGGACGTGACATACAGTAGATTGGAGATTCTTAACAATATTGATAATTATTAGATAAATTGGGGATTGGGGATTCTGTTTATTTTTGGGGATTATACATAAAATTGGGAATCCTATACAAATTGGTCAAACTTCAATTTCAAGGATAATTTCGTCCAAAAAAATAGTAATAGGTGTATAGCCGTAATATGTTTTGGATCGGGTTCGTAGCCATAATATTTTGGAAACTTAGGATTATTCATGGAAATTGTCCTCTATTTTTACATGCTGACAAGGCAAAATTCTAGGGAAGATTTTCTCAATCGAATGAGTTTTAATGAGCACGTCCACTCAGGAAGATAACCCTACGGCCAGGATGGCGCTCTCAGTTGACATAAAACAAAGAGACACAGTGGAAGAGAAACACCATAACATATCTCATTATTCTGTCTTCCAAAATCTAGTAGAAGTACCCTAGCCCACTCCTGTTTTCCTCTTCTGCAAAACGAAGAAGAGCCACAATGTCTCGACGGGAGGGTCGGGATTCAGACTCAAAACGACACCGTTCCAAATTTGACAGGGAACCCAGGTACCTCTCTCTCTCTCTCTCTCTCTCTCTATATATATATATATATATATATATATATATATTTGATTGGTTAATATGGATTCGGAGTAGTTTTGTCTCTACCAATTCATTCTTTTATACTGTTCTGCCATTGCATTTACATTAAAAATTAGTGCGTTTTTTGTTAAATTCTATTTTTTGACACATGCAAACATATATGTTGTATATCTAATAGACTAATTTGTAAATGAGTGTTGAAATCAAAATGGGGTTTTATGGATGAGAGTTTTGAGGGTGAATTATAACAGGGGAACTGGGGAAGTTATTTATTTTTTATTTATTTTTATTTTTGTGTGTGTGTGTGTGTGTGTGTGTGTGTGTGTGGATAATGCACTACCGTTGAAGAGCTTTTTGATGGAAGAAATGAAAATTTATGGGTTTTTTATATTTTTTTTATTTATTTTTTTATGGTAATTTTTGAATGGAGATATGTGGGGTGGGGATGACCCGCTTGGAGTAGGATGATTGGATGATACAATCTATAAGGGGCTCTTGATGTTTCTTCAGAAATCAACTTTGAAAGCACTATCAATCCATCTTTTATTTTTCACCTTTAATTATTATTAGTTTTAGTTTATTATCCTTCATTGATTGGTTTCTTATCAATGCAGTTGAAAGGGAACGATTTTTTTTTCTTTTCTTGATGAATTCCTTCTTTTGTGCCTTAAGGCTCTTCCTAAGGCTTTCACATTGTAATATTGCGGCCCACTCACTCTTGTGAATGTTAACTTTTCAAAGTTTATCTTCTTTTTCTTTTCTTCTTGTTGTATAAATCTTCTCTACAGATTCTCAAGTTATTATGTTTAATTTCTTTGAGTCTTTAAAGCATTTTTTTTCCCTTTTTCTGTCTTAAGGTTCTTCCTAAGGCTTTTGGCGTTGTTTTCAGCCTTATCGATTCATCATTTGGTTCGCATGATTCAGTTTGCTGGTTGTTTGCAATGTGGATTCTTATATATAGTTATCCCATTATTTTGACCCTCCATCCTAACCAGAAAAACCAAGGAAAGGAACAGAAAAACTTAAAAGATGAATATAATTGTAAGTTATTTTGCAGCATTTCCTTTTCTTTCCCTCATTCTTTGTGAGATCCAAATAACGCCTAAGTGTTTTTTCTTGATAAGAAAACAACAAAAGAAAAATCCCTTATTTAGTTAGCTCTATGAGGGGCCAGGTGGAAGTTCTAAAGAGTTTCTCATCTTTAGCTTTTTCAGAGACTTACGTGTTTCAGCTTCCACTGGATTGCTTACAAAGTTACAAGCAAGACCGAGAAATAGTGATTGTACCATAGTGGACACATTTGATAGGGAGAGAGAATCGGGCATTTGTTTTGCTACTACTTTGTTTCATAACTTGGTAGGTGAACAAGAGGACTTGATCCCAAGGAATTTCTTTATTATGATTAGGTGGTTCCATCATGTTTAATAATCTTGATAAAATCTAGTGTAAAAGGAGTAGACATGGTAAAATTAGATGGCACATAAGCCACTGGGGCTAGCCCAGGTATTATAGGGGAATGGGGTGGGATTAGGCTAGATCACAGGTTCTATTCCTGTCCACTGTAACCCAAAAAGAAAAAGATGGCACATATTATCTAATCAACCTGATTAGTATACTGTTTATATTTTCTTGATGACTAATAAATTTACAAGCCTAAATCTTTAGCTATAACATGGAAAGTTCATAATGTTAGAAGTATCCATGTGGGTGGGACTCAATTTAACATTGGTGTGGGTATGGGGTATGTGTCTCTCACACATGCTGTTGGACATGTACCCAACAGAAGTGTGTGGCAGAGAAAATGAAGAACAGTTTCCTTATTCACTAGAAGTTTTAGATTGTGCTTTATCAATCTATTCATTTGTTACATGGATTTTTCAAAATGAGTGAAGTGCCCATATTAGACATGCTATTTTTATTTTTTATAGATACTTTATTTTACCCAATGCTATAGAAGAAGAAAAATTTACCCTTCAATAATGCCGCTGTGTCCTGTGTCCTAAGATTTGGGGTTCAATCCAAGCCTATGAAACATAGTTCTTCGACTACAAGCCCACTTGTACTATAAATTTCATTATTATAGATATGAAACAGATTTTGCAGTCTAAACATCAAATGGATATGATTACCTGTAAATTGTAATGTAGACAATAGTTTGAGGTTAACATAGCTTGATAAAATCACATTTAATGGAAAAATATTTCTTTCTTTTAATGGATAAATTTAACCAAAAATTATTATAACTTCATGACTCATGAGTACCTTATAAATCTTTTGTTTGTTATTAATTTTTAGATAGGATCCATTAGTTGTCAAGTTCCTATCGTTAACAAGCAACCCAAATGTACCATGTATAGTATGCTTATAGATTTGATTATTTGAAGCAATACTGTATAATCCAAACTTCCATTGTATATGATTACCTGTAATCTAGACAAACATTCCAAGGTGAAGACACAACTTGATGGAATTACATCAACGTTTTCTCTTCCTTTAATTTCAAAACAAAATGTCCACAATGTATACATTAATTTCAAAGTTTCTTCTATGACATCAGATCATATGGGTTTTCTTGTACAATTCATTTGTAATAAGAGTGAAGTTCTTAAATAAAATATTTATTTTTTAAAGGGTCCCTTTAATGAAAAATATTTTTTCCAGTTTTAAAATAGTAGGTTATATATGCATGTATGTATGTATTTAATGCACTATGAATGTTTTTGTGGGTATGATTAAGTGCATTTGTTACTATTTTGGTGAGGTGAAGAAAAGAATTGAATGGATACTAATATGTATGGGTGAGCAAGCTGTGCACAACTCAATCTCATTGGTCAGCTCCTAATAAGTTTGTTAGTTTCTTCCATGTGTCTCGACAATGTTAATCACATGTTGTTAGCTTGGATCATCAGACATAGTGTATAGATGCACTCTTCCTAAAATGGCTACTACCTTTCTTTCTGTTTGGCCTTTCTGTTTCATTAAGCTCTTTTATTGATTAGACAAAAAGTTTTGGCTGGCTATTGCTACTCAAAGATCGGGAAAATGGGAAACAAAATGAATGCCATAGATTTCATGTCCTCTGTAGGGATTATAACTTGAACCTGTAATTCTTTTATGCTAATATCATTAGTGTAGAAAACTTGAAAATTATGAATCATCCCCCTTTCTTTTTTGGTGAAAGGAAAATTATGAATCACTTTCTTACTAGTCACTAAACTGGTCAACTACTCAACTGTAACGTATTACTCTGTTCTGAGCTCTCCTTTATTCTAGTAGCACGAGACATGTAAAAACTGATATTCAATTATAACATGCCTCATATTTGTCATTGTTCCTAGTCCTAAGAGATCTAGGAGGGATGGAAAACCGGCGACAGAGAGAATACCCAGCAACCCAAATTTGGATATTGGCGATCATACAGATCGAAATCAAAAGCACCGCCAGCGACTGCAAGATGCTTTACCCCTTGAAGGCCCATTAGCACCTGATTCTAAGGAGGAAACTGGGGCTGTGAGCAAAGAATCTGACAAGAAAACCAATGGGATCAAAGAATCTGATGAGAAAACCGGCGGACTTCCAGTAGGAACCAAACATTCATCTGATCCAACTGAAGCACCCCGGTCTCGGTCTTATTTTCAGGTGTCGTGTCAATTTTTGAATGTGCATCACCTCCAATTTTTCATATATATTCTTTTTCGTAGTTGATTGCATCCACTTTGCTGCTATACTGTTATATAAATGTTGGGCTTTTATTTCATCTTTTGGATCCTGCAGATTTTTTGAGATGCTAGTTTCCAACTGCAATAATGGAAGTCCTTGCAAACTGCTAATTTCTTATAATATCGCAACTCTATGATCATTATGATCTGGTATTGCAAGCATTATAAGTACATGTTGTTCCAGGCCATTATGTTGTTCTGGTATGCCTAACATGGGAGCTTCTGATGGTGAGCAACCAATGGCTTTTACTAGGGAATATGTAGTCCAACCTTAACACTGTAGGGTTGTGGGTTCTCATTTGACTAATCTCATGGTGAAAGACTTTGGCATTTGCACGAGGAGCAGTCAGGGTTACTACTTTATGTAATTATACGTACAAATGTAGGGTTAGTTTGTTTATCAATAGCTGAGACCTGCCTTAGATGAGAGTAAGCAGAAAAACTTGTTAAATAACTTACAAATTCTTTCAAGTGAGTGAAGTACCTTATTGACATGTATATGTATTTCAAACCTGAGGCAACATGGGAAATAGATAAAGTAGTCACCCTCACCTCATTTCCAGATTAACTTGGAAAATGTTCTGCCGCATGGATTGATCATTTGCTCGATTAACCAACCAGTATTTCTATTGAATTTAATAATTACTTTGTTGTTACTCAGAGTAGGCAAATCTTTTTTTTTGGGCTGATGTAGCGGGATTCTTGTTCGACCCGTGCCTTCAAGTGCCTCCTTGTATATAACAATCTTAGGCTTGCCTGTGCATGTCTTATAGCAGCACGATGAACGTGGTAATGCCGGGCAAGTTGGTCGAAGCTTTGGTCGCCGAGCAGCTACTGGTGAGTTCTCTATTTCTTTTGGTGGAGGCATGCTAATTACCTTTTAACTAATTTGTATTTTCTATTCTCTTTCTTTTTTCTTTATTTAGTGCTACAACTAGTTTAGGTTATTTACTTTTTCCCCCTAGTCTTCATGTTACTATATTATTGTGTTCTGCATAATGTAGATCCACATATAAAATTATTTTACATATAATAGCTCCTTGTATCTAATAATTTTTCATGGCCAATATGGTTCCTTGTTTTGTCTGTAATATTTTCTATAATATATATATATGGAGAGAGAGAGAGAGATTATCCTATCCTATCCTATCAGCCTATGTCGCGAAAGTCAGCATGAGGCCAATGGGTAATTATCCGATATGTAAGTCAGCATGAGGCCGATAGGTAATTATCGGATATGTATTTTGAAAAACTGACCGTTGGATTAGATACTATGCATATTTATGTCTGGAATACGAAGAATCATAGTGATCCAACGTTCGGTTTCTTAGATGTGTCACTCAGAAAAACTGTGATAGTTTTCAACGGTCAGATTTTTTACAATATGTATTTTGAGATGCTGGCATCGAATCACTGTGATTTTTAGCATACGTGACATCCATAATAGGAGTATCTAATTCAACGGTCGGTTTTTCAAAATACGTATAATTTTCGCGAAAGTAAGCATATGTGCACTGGATTGGGACTGTACATATATATACTCATCATATTTTGTAGATATTTCTATATATTTTTAAATATTAGGTTATATTCATGTTGATTAGTGTGCTTCTGTGTGTGCGCACTTAGGTGATAGGCACTTTACTACAAACATATTCCATATCCATACTAGTATTATTATTATTATCATTATTATTTTGGGTAATTATATACACTTTCACCATAGCATTAATTTAGAAGTTAAAACACTTAAAAACACAAGTATTATATTGAATAATTCTGAAATGCCGTTCATAAGAAAGTTAAAAAGGCATATTTTTACCAAAATCTCCTGTAGATATTGTCTTCAAAAAGACTAGTAAACAAGAAAAGTTTACAAAAATAACCAGGCTACTTGTTTCTTTAGAAACTTTAGAAGTCCATCTCAGCACCTCCTCCACTCTTTCCTCTTGTCTCTCCATTTTTATCTCGTATTTTAGTTAGTTTGTTGATTAATGATGTGCCGATCACTGTTTCCATGCAAGTTTTTGCTCTTGTGATTTGCCTTATTTAGTCATTTAGTTTGGATTTGAAATTGGTTCTTAATTTGGTTTTAGGATTTGAAAGTTATGTTTCTTGTTTCAAACATTATGACTGACTGTTCCTTTCCGATTAAGAGCGTGGATGGTGGAGGGATTCAAGGGATCAGCTCAGCGAAAGAGCAGCAAACAAGACAGGGAATTATGATACACAGCAAAGAGATGAGAAATCCCAAGCTCGGGGGGATGACAACCGTGCTTGGCGCCATGATGGGTTCTTCGAAATGGAGGCAAATCCACCACCACCTGCAAGGAAAAGACCTGCATTTAGGGAGAAGAAGATTCCAGCAGATTCTGAAAATGCTGAAAAAGCAGCAACAGAGATTGTTAAGCCAAACCGTCCTGACCGCCCATTGTCAGGAAACGAAAGGAGGGAGGACAGAGGAAGCCGCAAAACCCGCCATTTGGACAGACCCGAAAAGCCATTTGCAGGAGATAGGATGCCACCAAACAGGGGAGAATCACAGAGGTTTGGTCCATCAAGAGAAAGGTATGGCGGCAGCAGTGGTGGTGGTGGCAATTATCCGGGAAGAGATAGATTCAGTGGAAGGCAAGGGCATCGTTCGAGTGGTCGTGTTGAGAAGTGGAAGCATGATCTGTATGATGACTCTAATCGGAGTCCAACCCCCAAAAATGAAGAGGATCAGATTGCCAAGGTGGAAGCACTCTTGGCATCATAGTAATGCAGTTGTTTTGAGTTTGGCAAATGGCAATCCCTGCTGTGTTTGTTTATTAAGGTCTCTGAACAACAGTAATAATCTTTTTTCCCTCTTTTTTTCTAAAAAAAACTCCAAAGTGGTTTGGCTCATTTCATACATTTACCTCAAGCACAGGATTTTTTGTTTGTTTTTTTCCTCTTTTTGGTCATTTCATGCATGCAACTCTTTGTATCAGATAGCCACACAAAATAGGACAATTTTATATTTATGAATTAGCTAGTTTCCATGGCTCATTTATGCAGTTCACTGTCATCCATATGCAAAACAGCAGCAGTTCCAAATGTGTTTTGACAGGCGCACCAAATCTAATGCATCAAATGTCAGGTTTTCATGATATTTTTTCTAATGAGTTGAGGGATGCCTGGGGCTAATCTGATTAGAACTGTAAAGCTTCAAATTTGTTCATCTAAAGAGCTCTTGATTATGCAATTACTTTTATCTTAAATAGTATCTATAAGAACAAACATGTTGAGAAAAATCTTACACATTCAGAAGCTGGCATTACAAATAACACGCTATGGCTAGGATGATTCAAATTTAAGACAAAGACCTTTATATTAAACCTACTTTAAAGGTAATTAACCAACTCTGAAAAAGAGGAAAAGATCCCATGAAGTCGGAGATTTCAGCAGTCAGGCTCCTTTATGGCACCGCCATTTGTATCACATTGGAGTGAGAAATTTTTTCAAAACGAAACAGTCTGACTGCAAAAGTCATCCTGAGATCCTCAACCTACAAACTTGGTAGCAAATGCGAAACCAGTTCACCCAAGAATGCTTAATGAATATCCTTGCTATGTAGACCTTTTGAAACTATATCCCTTCCAGGACTCCATAACGTGGAATAAATAATTATAATGATACACTTTCTCACCAACTGTACACTTTCTCATTGTCATTACAGTCAGTCAGTCACTGTCTGTTGTCCGCCATAAAATTACTTATTAATGAGAGAGAGAGAGAGAAGTTAATGGAAGAACAGACAACTTCAAACTAAATTTGATCAAAATGACAAGTTTGATCCAGCACATCGCTTTGCTTGAGGTGGATGAAAGTTTAAATGTGGTTGAGAAATGAGAGTTGAAAAATGAGTTAACAGATCTAGGAGTAAAAGGTCGCACACTGGATCAGCCACAAACTGGAGATCTTTCTATATAATAGTTTTACATACATTCTGAGATGCTGATTCAGTATTCAATCCGTAAACATTTACTGACATAGATTTCAATTCATATCTCCATTTTTGCCACTTAACAACAGCCTCATTCTCACCCTCCTTATGAATCAAGCTCATGCACAGAAACTGGTAGCTTTCAGGCATCTTCTGGCTCTAGTCTTAACATATTGCTTTAATAAATTTGATTGAATGCACTGTCTCGGTCTGTCTTTAGAACCCATTGGATATAGAGCATCCATCTGCATTTTCTAAATAGTCTCATTAACCATGCATCTCTCCAGTCTCATCGGTAGAAGTCATGTTAATTTTGGTACAAACTACTGTGCTGTAATGCTTTTCTCGAGAAAGCTCATGATATTAATCTGCAAGACAGCACATAATAATTATGGGAATCTTGAAAAGGTTGCAAGTTGCAGTATCATGGATTTTTTTTTTTTTTTTGGGTGGTCCTCAGTGTATTATTTTTCATGCCTGATGGATTTTCTTCTACAATATATTGTCAACTATACAAGGAAATTCCTTAAACCTAGATCAAAGCCAACAATGAAATTTAGACAGAAGATCAAAAGAATTGCAATTTTTTTATAAAAAAAAATATTTCTGTGAGAAAGGAACGCAACTTACTTCTGAAACAAAAGTAATTTAATTCATAATACAATGCGACACCTCTTGCAACAAGAAGAAATCTGTTGCTGGAAATGAGTTTGGCTGTATCAAAGACGAAGATCTTCAATGTCAGTTAAGAGACCTGCACTCTCAATAGACCTCTTTTCAGGTAGGTTTACCACAAGCTGACCACATGCACCACTTATATCCTGACCCATTTGCTTACGAACTGTTGTCCGGATGTTATAAGTACCTCTAAGAATTTTCTGGAATCTTGTAACACTCTGTACACTACTGGTTTTGAAAGGACTCGAAGTACCAATTGGATTGAAAGGTATCAAGTTCACAACCTGCTTGCAAAGGCATGCAGTCAAATCAAGGGTTAAGGAAAGTGGGCATTTAAGAAAACTGTTAAGAGCTCATGAAAATATGAATGATCAGCTGAAAATGTAAGGAAGATGAATATTGTCTGCATGATGTCATTTACTACTATCCCATTGAAAAGAAAACCAACCCCTAGTTGAAAAATGAAAACAATGGCCAAGGAATTCCACAACATAAATGAGAATTATCAACACAAGTGTTCTTAAATTTCTTCCATTGAGTTATCTAGTTTGCATTTCATTTATTTTGCCTTTGAGTTCTTCACATGCATAAGCATCACTGGTTCTTGTCCATCATTGGAAAAATATTCCTCAAATTAGTTATGATGATATTTCATCAGACTCAAGATTATGCTGATATAATCATAGGGTAGAAGAAGACCCAATTGTTCAGTTCCTGGAATAGAAATCCCTGGTGAACCTAAAGTTTGTAAGCGCATAGAGTCGCATCATGTCACAGCCACAAAGTTCAAGTAGAAGCTAGAATGACATTGCTTTTACTGAACAGGCTTTAGTAAAATATGCACTTAGATTCCACCTAATAATAAATTGGTTACAATTGGCTTAGGCTTCCGGATCTGATAAACTTGAAACCAATCTTATTGTTATCATTGTTTTGATATTTTATTGTTAAATTTTTTCACTACTTTTAAACTGCTCGTTTCTGTTTGGTCTTTCATCAAGCCCCTGATGAATAGGCTGAGGAACAGGTTGAGATTTTTCAACCCGTTGCATTAGGTAATTTTGGAACAACCCATTGCCAACCCCTCTTCTGAAGGCTCCAAAGTTACATTTATTGGTTTTTATTTTCATTCTTTATTGAAGAAAACTACGAATATCCAACAGACTGGTAGTTCCATCTCTTTT
The DNA here is from genome assembly GCA_017140935.1 of Hamamelis virginiana. Taxonomy (NCBI): domain Eukaryota; kingdom Viridiplantae; phylum Streptophyta; class Magnoliopsida; order Saxifragales; family Hamamelidaceae; genus Hamamelis; species Hamamelis virginiana. The sequence goes on from JAESVK010070799.1 coordinate 11,719, forward strand.
GCAAGTATCCTTTTCTAAAGTTCCTAACAACCTTAATTATAGCAAAGAATTCAGCATGTGAATACGTGATAGAGCAAAAATTGTCAAGCTCGTCATACATCGCCGTTGAAGTATTTCGAGTTCAAATCCATTCAGTGGACCAAATGAGTGGAACACCAAGAGATCTACAGAAAAATTTTCATGCCTGTCATACATAGCCATTGAAGTTGTTCGAGTTTAAATCCATTCAGTGGAACAAATGAATCAAGAGATCCACAAATTCAACTCTGTCAGGTGTGTTCATAACACAATTAAAATGCAGGGAAGTTTCCATATGCAGAGTTCAAAAGGAAGTGCTCACCACTTGAAATGTCTCTAGCAGTTTGCCAAGCTGGTGGACATGCTGTTCTTCATCATTCACCCCATCAAGCATTATGTACTCTATAAAGATTTTTTGCTGACTGAAAATTTTATAATACAAATAAGATATTCTAGGACTTTGAAATGACTACAGAAATGAAAGTTTTACAGAATTGAAGAAATATTAGTTCAAATAATCTTCTCCAAAAATGTAAGTGCAACAGATTCTTACCTGTTCTTTTGATATACTTGCAGTGCATCCATAAGTTTTTCCAAAGGAAAAGCCCTAGCTGCAGGCATAATCTGACAACGGATATCTTGAACCGGTGCATGCAGTGATACTGCTAAGTTTAAACTTGGTAGATCACTCTGGAGCTTGTTGATAGCATGAATTATCCCAACCTACAGAAGATCAGATGCAATTGGTATGCTTGTAATTCAAGTGTTTCCTGCAACTCGTTAACATTTATGAGCATTGCATAAATAAAATTTTAATTCTATATCTTAAAACCTTTGATTTTATTCTAACTTCACACATTCTCCTACCTTAGTTTTATCTACTAAAATAAGATCTTCAACAAATAGCATGTACCACATGACTTCAAATGTCCACTGATGCAGGATATTTAGAGGCCATATCAAAGGTTGAGGGTAGTAGTTTCATAGAAGGTTTAGGGTAGGAATAGGCTTAAGGAGTTAAGGGTTAAGGCAAGAGAGTTGTTGGAAACACAGGAAATAGTTGCTGGAAATTCTGGACAGCAGCTAATTCAGGGCTTCGTTGCGACTATTTGAGGGTTTGGATGTTAGGATCAAGGTTTAAAAGGTGGGAGAAATGTTGGGGTTATAGAAAAAAATAGAGTTTTAAGGGTAAAAGTATTGGAAAACTAAGAATTATTGGTGATTTTAAGAAAACTTGGCAGCACTGAAAGTAAAATAAAGGGCCCAAAATCTCTTAGGCATCACCCTTGTCTTAAACTTGGAACCAATTTCCAAGGCCCTTTGAGATTTGCATCATCCACTTAATTAATCTATATTTAAGCAAAAATGGGCTCAATGTCGACCCCATAATGTAAGTGTACTGGAATTGAAAATTCATTTGTCTCTCCACAATCAATCTCATAGTAATGACAAATCCATCATGCATGTCCTTTATCATGTCAATATATTTAATGGGTACTCCTTTGATATATAAACCCCACCATATTATTTATATCTATAAGGAATTAAGGACCCCATTATAGGCTTAATCCTTCCCTTCTTAAAATAATTTTATATTGTAATATAAAAAACGCATTCAACTTCACTAAATTTCAATCACCTAGAATGACGCAACTATCTCAAGCCTCTTGATGACTTCCGACCCGGTTTGATGTATACAATGATATCACTCTGTATAGTATCTGTGAATGATAATTTTTTTTTTTTATACGAGGGAACCCCACCAAGGCAAGGTCACTTTGTGACCCACCCCTGGCAGGTAAAACCCCGAATGTACAAGCCACCCCCTCTGACATGCACATCGCTTAAGTCGCAGAGTAACCCCACCAGCGAGGAATCGAACTCGTGACCTCCGGGTTTACGGTTCGTGACAAGCCCGCCCATTACCACTAAGCTACCACGGGAGGGGGTATCTGTGAATGATACTTGCCTTCTAGAAAAATGTTGAACTTTAGTCATATCCTGGATGACATGGGTAATGTTGGAACAATCTTTTAAATACTACTAGCTAGTCATTTTATGGGGCAAGAAACCATCACAAAAGACAGCAGGATTATGAATGCCAGTCACTTTAATGGGCATATTTTATCAGCCAAACTAAATTGATACCTTTATCTAAGTAAAACAGATGAAAACCAATGAACTTAATATTTATTTTTCAAAAAAAAAAAAAAAAAATCTAGGCACAAGGTCAGTTTGTAGTGCATACCGTTGACACAGTAATTCTCTTTGGTGACAGCTGAAATGGAGACCCCGTCATGACTCGTATAGCTTCCACTAAGGCAGCATAGTTATTCAATGGTTCCCCCATTCCCTGGCCATAAAAAGAAACATCAAGATTCAAACATTTTAAACATATTTGGAGCCATAATACTTTTAGTGGAAGGCATTGATTAATTTTGTTTAATATAGCACCAGGAGAATTATAATTAGCATTGTGAGTTGAAGGGGAAGCGAAAAAAACTAAAATATATAAAAAAAGAAAGAATAAAAAGTGTATATCATATCTGCATCCTTATTTCTTCTGGTTACATGCATTCTGGTCAATGATGATGAACAATTCTAATTAAAATATATTGGTCCTCTAGATATCCTTCTTATTTTTAGGATCAAAATGATCCCAAAATAATCAAATATGGTAATTGTGGTTCATAGTGAAAGAGAGGCAACCATTTCATGGCCAACATTGAAAAGTTACTACTATAAACATCTAATGCTTCAAAAAAGGGAGGAAAAAAAAAACATGTACTTACCATGAAAACAACGTTGCGTATATGTGATAAGTGAGAGGCATGCACCAATTGTTCCACAATTTCCCCCGATGATAGATTGTTTTTGAATCCCATGCTTCCAGTTGCACAAAATTTGCAACCCATTTTGCAACCAACCTGTAACAAAAGGAGAAAAAATAGAAACAAACATCCCTAGAACAAGCTGCATTTAACTTCGTAACTAATAATAGCATCAAAGATAAAAATCAGAACATGACTAATTCATGTCTGGCTAAGTACAAATAAATAAAAAAAATCGATAGTTGAACACAAGAAAAATGGACTCAACAGATTGGCTAGATTATAGAAAGACTACAAGAGTCAACTAATTTTTGTATATTTCCTTCACACATGCTTCAGGTCGACCAAGGCTTCAAGACAATTCATCTAAATCTCAAAATATTAATGGAATTTTCACTTGGCACAACTTAGACAGCAATGCAATAGAAAGAAAGATGATACCTGGGATGATATGCACAGGGTCGACCTCGGACCACCAGGACGAGGTTCTCCACCATATTTTCCCAAACGTGTATCATACCTCATGATCACAGCCTCCACAAAAGCTCCATTCTAGTAACAATAACATGAACCACAGATCAGCCAAGGCCAACATACACACTTTCATACTGAACCTATGTCCAATACGTAATGCAATAACTTACAAGAAAACAACAAATGAATGACTGCAGAAGCTAAATAATTAGGGTCAAAAGAAGAAATTGATAACAAAAACAAAAAAAATTATCAAATAGAGCTTCACCATTGATCATTAAAACATACAAGTAGGGGTGTAAATGAGCCGAGCCGAGTAGCCCAAAAGCTTGGGCTTGATAAAAAAATTACAATCTCGAACTTGATTCGAGCTTTATATCTCTCTCTCTCTCTCTCTCTCTCTCTCTATGTGTGTGTGTGTGTCTGAATCTTTGGCTCTTTGCTTTTGTTTTGGATGTTCCAGAGTCTTCCAACAACAAACCCACTATATATATATATATATATATATATATAGAGAGAGAGAGAGAGAGAGAGAGAAATGTTTCTATCAGCATATGCTTACTTTAGCTAAAGTAGCATAAAGCTAATAGGTAATTGTGGAGCCTAGCGGTGAGGATGTAAGGGTAAACGGGTTAAAGGTAATTGTGGGATACATTTTTTGAAAAACTAGTTGTTTGATTAGATACTGTACTTATGCATGTCATACATGCTAAAAATCATGGTGATCCAATGGTCGGTTTCTTAGAAATGTCACTGGGAAAAACTGTGTCAATATTTAGCTGTCACAGTTTTCATACTGGATCACTGTGGTTTTTGGCATGCATGACATCCATAAGGATAGTATCTAATCCAATGGTCGATTTTTCAAAATACATGTCCCACACTTAGTTAAAGGCATTATATTGACTTTAACGAAAATCAGCATATGTGCAAACGATCTATAAGTGAATGTGTAATGTTTTTAAACATGGATGGCATTAAGGGTTGTCTTTTTACAAAAAGAAAGGACATTAGTGCTTGCCGGGGTACCTACCTGTGGATACCAAAGTAATATATTATATTATACAATATATTTAATATTATATAATAGATTTTTTTCAGTTTCAATAAACTGATTTTATATACTGTATAATATAATATAATTTATTTAATCTTATATAATTTTAATATATAAATATATATACGTAAGGCTCACAAGCCTAATGAGCCGAGCAGGCCAAGGCTTAGGCTTGGCTCTATTTCATACAGGCCTTAAAATTTGTTTGAACTCGGCTCATATTAATAACAAAAAAGTGAAGCCCGAGCCGAGCTCAAGGTTACGGCTCTACCTATAAGTACTAAGCAAGGGAGGCATGTATTTTCCCATACACCAAATTTCAGAATCTAGGAGAATAAAGAGTAAGAAATAGGGAGGGGGAGGGGGAGGGGGAGGGGGGGGGTATGGTAGGTTATTTTCTGATTCACTAGTTTGATTTTAAGTCTAATAAAGTCACTCAATCTAATTGATAACTTCAGCAAAATTTACATAGTATAACATAGCAAACCCCATGGGATAGTTTAGTCCCATACTCCCATTAATTAATCTCAACTTCCTCCATAATGAGCATGCACCCTGACATTACAGGTGTACTTCAAACTGGATTTACCAATCATAAGGTTTTTTGAACCTCTGGTATGCAAATATGAGCCATGTCTTCAGCCTATCCAGGTAACATAGCATATGTCAGTATTTTTGTGTCTCTGATACCAGTAAAAACTACTCACTTCATTAACAACCAAATGTCAACTTGAAAACACTTTGCCTAGGCATCTAATATCAACCAAATACCTCTCCTCAACCATAATAGTTCTCCATTGTGAAGCATAAATACAAA
>JAESVK010070805.1:0-45293 GCA_017140935.1 Hamamelis virginiana
TTTTTTTTTTTTTTTTTTTTGGATAATTAAGAACTATATTACCAAAAAACAAGATTTTACAAAGAGGCGCAAAGCACTAGCCACAACAAGGGCAGCAACACAGACCCTAGCCTAAAAAATCCTCTTACAACCCAAGAGGCTAGGAGAAAGCAAAGAAAGACTAAAAACTAAGGGACATCTCTCCCTCTCGAATTCTTAAGAGAATGAATTTTATCTTTGAGTTTCTTTTTAAGAGACTTTCTAGATACAAGGTTATCATTATAAATGCAATCCATCATATCCGAATCATCCAATTGAGCTTCATCAACATCACTGGCTACAAGATTCATGCATAACTCATTAGAGCCAATAAGCACCGATTACAACCTTATGGATAAGGCTGTACAAGATACTATCAAACTCTAGCAACCTATGCATAAGACAACTATGGTGTCTCAGGTCTAAGGACTACCAAATAAATGGACATAACACTAGATTATTCCTTTGACAGAACTACCATAGGAACATTCTTTGTAGATCATGTTCAATGTACATATTCTCTAATATGCACCCACATATTAACCTAAGTGTCACTACACTAATAGGAAAGACTACCTATCCTCCATAGGAGTTAGTTTAAATCTGTGCTTCTCTTCAAACGGTTAATTAAATATCCACTTTAATAAACCTTTGAGTAGGAACTCTTTTAGAATAAATGTGTATGAGAAATATCAGTCTCTATATCTCAACACCTTGATATGCATATTTCTCTTATCATTTATTCATGGACCTTATCATATATGTTTGAACATATTAGATAAGTTATACCTTCTATATATAATAATAATATGAAATTAATATACCCTTTAGGATTGGTTTTTAGGGCATACTTCTAACAGTTGGAGAGAGAGGTAGTGGAGTGTTGAAGAAGATTTCAAACCCAGGAACTCTAGCTTTCTGATCTTCGAGGTAAATGGGCTCAGGGAACCCACAATAAGGGAAATCGTCCCCTTCTTTGACAAAAGGCCCATTCAAAGTGGGCCGGTAAGGTTTCAGAGTGAGGTTAGGGACTCGTCTCTCTTCTTTAGCCAACTGTCTTTCTCTTCTTTTCTGTGCCATCTCTTTTCTGTCAACTTTGGTACTTTGATAGCCCAATCCAAAAGGGTAGATTGCTGAAGGATACTTGATAGAATCAGGTGTGCCTTGATGACGACGACCTAAGCCCATTCCTGGAAAGAAGCCCATATTTTTCATGATCTGACCCACTCGCATATTCCCATACTGACTGCAGTTTAACACCATTTTCTCTTTACATCCTGGCTTAACCTCTACACATTGTATGTATTCAAAGCCTGTCAATGGTACTTCTTCGATCTTTGGCTTGATATCACAGATAGGTACACGGGTAGGAGTGATCTCAGAATCTCCCTTCAATGTCACCACTGAGTCTTTGTAGGGGAACTTAACCTTTTGATGGAGGGAAGAAGGCACAGCCCCTATCGGATGGATCCAAGGCCTACCAAGTAGAAGATTGAAACAGGCAAGGCACGTCTAGTACTTGGAAATCGACTTGGAATTCTACAGGCCCAATAGCTAGAGATAAAGTGACCATCCCAACTACTTCTCTTCGAGTGTTGTCGTATGCTCTCACCGTTTGCCCTAACGGTTTGAATTCTGACGATTCGATGCCCAAGGAAGTGGCGGTGCTGAGAGGACACACACATTCAAGGCTGACCCATTATCTATCAACACTGTAGGAATTCTCTTGCCCATAGTATCCACCGTGACATACAAAGCTTGCAAATGATGAGGTCCTTTCTTTGGAAGGTCTGACTCTGTGAAGGATATTGACTGCCCATGCTGAACTGGACTGACCAGACTGACTAAACCCTTAGGTGAAGTATCGATGGGGATCTGAACCTGGTTGAGTAGCCTGAGTACTGTCTGCCTGTGCTTTTGAGAAGCCATTAACAGTCCCCAGATGGTGATATTGGCTTAAGTACGCTTAAGCTGTTCAATATCTCTTCCTCTTCCTCTTGAACTTCTTTTTTTTGGATAATTATTCCTCTTGAACTTCAGTGCGTTGAGATCTTTCTAACTCTCCCAAAGGATTGTCGGATTCCACATTGATGGGCTTGAAATGACCACCTCCTCTAGTGACATGGTTAACATCTTCCTCATCGCTGGCCCAAATATCTGCTATCTCCTCGGGTGTGTTCATCAAATCTTCCCACTCTATGATATCAATCTCATTCTCTGACCCATCATCTATGGTAGACTCGGCAGAAGTCGAACTTGATCCGAAATACTGGGTGACCCATGGTTGTCTTGAATAGACGGTTTGGTGATGGGTGTTTCCATTCATATGGATGACCTTGGTTGTGAAATACTTCTTGAGGATACGCTGGCTAGCTTTCTCAAAACAGATGAGGTTTGGATCTTTGGGTTCAACCCGAGCCACATGAATGTCTTCTTTAGGGTTATCACTCCAACCAGAAGGAGCAATGGGTTCTTCAGAGGTGGGTTTTTCAAAGGTAGGCTTTTCCATCTTAGGGTAAAGGACATAGAAGTCGAACTTCCCACTAGGTTCCCCTAACAGGCCCACTTCGGGATCTCCGGCCTCATATCTTTTTCGCAACTCCCATTGGCTAGTTCTAGTCTTGGAAAAGACTTTCTTGGTTCTAGCATTAGATCTAATGGGTTCAATCTTTGTCATCTCAGCTTTACAAGACTTTTCAGAGCAGCGAATATAGAAACTAAACCTTCTATTTCTTTCTGTCAACAAATCCACACAAGGATCTCTAGCTTCAAACCTTTCTTTGAGAGCCCACTGACTAGTACCATTCTTTGACGACTGATCCACTTTGCGAGGCTCGGGAAGCCCATTCGAACTAAAACTCGGGAATGTATCTTTTTCAAACTGTCTCCATGAACGATAAAGCCCCCTTGGACTGGTGAAGGGTTGAGGGATTTCAATCAGACCTTGATCAATGAACCCTTGTACTATATTCCGCAATGTATCACGTGATTCCGTGTCATGGCTATGGGTGGCATGGTATTGGCAATAAAGCTTTTTGGATCTTGGCTTGTACGGGGTGATAAGCCCACGGGCTTGACAGTGATGAAACATTTCAGTTATGGAAGTAGAGAATGAAGGGTGATGGCGGATAGGCTTACAGTGGACATAAGGGTCGGCATGGATAACATTGATATTTGCTGGTGGTGGGACTGCATGGGTAGGAAGTGGATTTTGGGTGACATTGGTCTGAAAAGGTGGAGAAATAGTTTTATTGTCTATGAGGTCTTGGATTTTATGGCGAAGACGGAAGCAATGGTTGGTAATATGGCCTTTGGATTAATGGAAATGGCAGTATTCATTTTCATTGTAGTTCTTGGGTAATGGGTTGGGTGTAGGTCTAGGTTCCAGAGGTTGGAGCAAGCCTCGAGCTTTTAATTTCTCAAAAACTTTTTCCAATGGCATATAGAGCTCGGTGAATTTTCTGGATGGTTTATTTCCTAGGGAAAAGGGTTGGGTAAATGGAACAGGCTGAGATATGGCATTGACTTCGGTAGCCTTCCCATTGATGACAGGTCGGCGGTTCTTGTAAGGTTCATCGGTTCGGAGAGCTCCATCAGCTAGAGCGTCCTCCACTTGGGTACCAGCAACGACTAGAGCTCGGAAATTTGGGAGATATTGGAAAAACATGTGTTTGTGATACACTGGGAGCAAGTTCTTCACTATCATGCAGATTTATTCTTCTTCCTCAGGGCGGTTAGCCATTTTAGAAGCCTTGGCTCTCCAGCGGGTGAGGAAAGCAGACAAAGTTTCCCTCGATTCCTGTTTAGTAGTCTCCAAGTCCCTTCTAGTGACATCAACTTCTGTGTTATACCGGTAATGATTGCTGAACTCAGTGCATACATCTTCCTATGTCTTTATTCTAGACTCATCTAGTGACAGAAACCACTTCAGAGCGGATCCAGCCAGTGTCTCATGGAACATTTGGGCTAGCAGGTCATCATTAGCCCATCGTGGGTGCATGGCTCTCACGTACATCTTCAGATGGGTCTTAGGACAACCCATTCCATCAAACTTCTCTAACTCAGGCATTCTGAAATGAGTGGGCATACGGGCCATGGGGAACAGAGACAATGACGACATGTCCACCAGATCATCAGACTTCCTAATACCTTTCAAGGCTTTTTCCAGGGCTTCCACCTTACTACTTAACAATATGGGCTCAGTGGAAAAGAAAGCAGGGGTCTTGGGTTTGGACTCTTTTTCCAGATCAACAGGCTGAACAAATTCTGCACAGGACCTAGTGGGCTTAACAAATAGCTTCGGTCTAAGAAAACATTCCTCTTCATCAACGTTCTCAAATAAGGGATTAGTACGGGCTCGCACCTTATCCTCTTCTTCTTTCTGGTGAACTAACTCTTGAACCACTTTTTGGAGCGCCTCGATCTTCTCATCAGTTGTCTTTCCACTAGTTCCAATGGCAATAGGGGTATGATCCTCGTTACTAGACATCTTTGAATCGACAGGTAGACCCTTAAACAACCGACCGCTAGAATCACGACGCCAAGCAAGAATGCTGGGAAAGAGAAAAGATTTGAATCAACTAAGAGCTTCCAGTGTGAAAAGTGATGAATAAGGACAATCTCAATTTTCCCCTGAATGGAGGTTTCTAGTGAGAGAAACTCTGGGGTTGGGTGATTTTCACTCCTCCTTCTCAAGCCTTTGATTTTATTTCTCTCTTTTCTTTCTTCTGGCTTGATTGTTATTGTTGTGTTAGTTTTCTGTGTTCTACTCTGATTTTTAGTTGTTTAGAATGATGGGTAAGAATGCTTCTGTTAAGAATAGTGCTAAAATGTCCCTCAAGGAGTTTCATGAGAAAATTCCTGTCAATGGTGATGGTTGTGCTTCGAGCATTCCTGCTGAAGAAGATTCAATTGAGGTCAAGCTTGTGCTCAAGCTTATGGTATTAAAGAAATGGAGCTTAGAAGAACTGGCTACTGTTCTGTGTAACCACATTCGTGAAAGGGTGGAGCTTCATAAATGCTCTATCATTAAGAAAGGCCTTGATGTTTTGCTTGCTCGTGAAGGCAAAGCGTTGGCTGATAACCGAGATCTTGATGCCATCTTATTTGCTAGCAGGTTTGATTCTGGTAGTGGTGGAGAGGGTAGTAAGGTTGATGAGCATGGTGTTAATGGTAGTGTGGGTACTGATTTTTCTGGAGCTATTGTCCATACTGTGGGTGGTGTCCTTAATGAGCATGATGTGCATACGGAGCAGGTTTTGGTTGATGAACTTGGTGAGCTTGGTGAGAATGCGAGCGTATGTTGCTCTTGTAACAGTCAAGAAGCTTGCTCCATATGCAGTGTAAGTGATTGTGAAGATGTGGAGGATGTCCTTGATGTGGTGTTAGCTTCATCTTCATGCACTGGTAAGGGTATTGCAGGTGAAGAAGAAGGGTGTACAGTGAGGGCTGCTCTTAGTACGGATTCCCATCAACCTCTTTCTTCCGCGAAAGGTGTTCCCAATGATGGCAGTCCCGATATTTCAAATGCTAGTTTTGCTTTGCATGACAGTGTAGCGGCTGCTGATGTGGACCCCAATTCCTGCGGTGTCACTTTAGTAGGTAAGCTAGATTTTAATTTAGCTCATGAGTGCACTCCACGTGGTGGTTCTTTGGCTCAACCTCGGGTTGGTGATATGTCCAGCAACTCTTATGATATGCATGCAGCGCGTCCTCCTTCGTCAGTGGAGTCTGGTGTTGTGGGATCTCGTTATTCTAAATCCTCTTTGGAGGATAACTTTGTTGGGTCCGAGTTCCAAGGTTTTGATAAAGTTGAGGGGGCATGTGTTGGTCTTGAATTTCCCCTTAGTAAGAGGGTTGGTGGGATACATCTTGGTTCTCAGTCTCGTGGAAATCAAGCTTCTGTTTCGTTGGATTCGAATATGGGTAATTACTCATGTGAGGATGTTGAAGGTGGGAACGGATCCCAAGGCGTGGAGTTGCGTGAGGCTACCTGCGCAAGCCATATCTCTTTTATGACTGAATGTGACTTTAAGGGTGTAAATGATTTAAAGGCATTTAATGCATTAAATGCAAATGCTTTGTCAATTTCAAGAGGATCTGATGGAGAATTGGAGGGAGTTTTAAATTCGGGTATTGATGTGAGTGGGGTTTCTTTTAATATTTTTTGTGGTTCTGGTGGGTCCGAGACCCAAGATCCTGCATGTGGAGATGGTGGTCGCAAGGCTTTGTTTGGCAAAGCTAACCGTGGGTCTGGTTCTAAGGACGGTAAGCTTGCTGGTGACGCTGGTGACGCAGCTCCTTATTCACTTCCACGTGGCGTTGTTAATGGTTCTCGAGTTGTTGGTGGCGTAGTCCAACCACGGGATGGGGTTGATGGGGTTCATGTTTGCTTGCATGATGTTGGCAGTGTGGTAAAAGAGAGTGCATTTAGGGGTGAGGGTGTAGAAGCTTTTAATACTACACACTTGTCTCAATCACGTGGGTCCGGGTCTCAAGTGATAATGAATGTTGGCCAAGTGTTTGATAGTGGTGGGGTCAAGGTAATTAATGAGTTGCCTAACCTTTCTTCTCATGTTGACTTGGAATTGGATAAAGGCCTTGCTGCCCGTGATTTATCATTTGGTGTTGTAACTAGTTCTCCAAGTGCTAGCAATGTTCACGTTAATAGTGGCACGCATTCTCCAGCTGGTGGCTCGTATATGCATGATATGCATGTTTTGCATGCAAACCATTCCCATATCTCAAGTGTTGCGCAAGGTTCCAAGGCTGTCATTCTTAATGCTCTTACTGCTCCTAGTGCGCCTGGTACTCCAGCTCGTGAGGTTGGTGAGCCTGATCATTCTATTAAGGGTTTCTCCTCTGCAGAGGTTGTTCACTTGGCCAACTCGGGTCTTGACCCGAAAGTTGTTAATTTGGCTGGATCACAAGTGGATGCTCATGTCTCGGTGACTGCTCGTGGAAGTATGGGGTCTGCAATCTCTACTAATCCTCATAAGAAGTTCTCTATAGGTGGTGTGAATAGGAATTTTGTGGGGAAGAACCTTGGAAAGCGTAGGGGAACTCATTGCTTAGATTCTGAATTCCCTCCTTTAAACCCTTCTTCTCACGGTTTTGACCATGTTAAAAGTCCTCCGGTTTGGGGCAAACCTAAAACAAATTTGCAGCATCTCTCCAAGAAAGACGTGGGTAATTCCTTCAATGGTAAGTTTGTAATTCCAGAAGCCATTATTGATGTTGGTGTGAAGCTTTGGGAGTTTGCCATTGTGGGGCACATTCTTGACAAAAATCTTCCCTTTTCCTTGGTGCATGATTGGGCTAGGCGGAATTGGGGTGATGTTGTGCTGGAAACTATCAAACTCGAACCGGGTTTCTTTCTGTTCAAAGTGATGAATGAATCGGCCTTGAATGATATTTTGAATAGGGAGCCATCCTTTATTGCTGGAAGGCTTATGGTTATCAAGCGGTGGCAGTTTGGGATGATTTTGGAAAAAGAATATTTCTCCAAAATCCCAGTTTGGATCAACTTAAAAAATCTTCCAATTGTTTTACGTTCTATTGAAGGGTTGGAATTTATTGGAAGTACCCTGGGAAATCCTCTTTATGTTGATTTGGATAATCTTGCGAGGATTTGTGTGGAAATTGATGCTGATAAAGAGATCCCTAAATCCATGTTGTTTGATTTGGGGAAGGGTGTTACTTCGGAAATTTTCTTTGATATTCCTTGGAGGCCCTCTAGATGTGATAGATGCAAGGTTTTTGGTCACTCTTCCCTGAAGTGCCCTTTAGGTCAGACTTTTGCTCCGGTTCAGGTTTGGAAGGTCAAGAAGAGCGCTCCTTCTGCTTCTGAGGTTATTCCTAAAGTTGTTACAAATGCTGTGAGTATTTCCAAAGATAGGGTCCCTTCTCCTTCAAAGGATGTTTCCTCTAATAGCAAAGACCCTAATGAGTGGATTGAGGTTTCTAAAGCTAGAGGGAAATCTAGCTCAAGTAAAGAAGTTGAACCTTCTTCTGGTTTAGTCCAAGGGAAGAATTCGTTTGAGGCTCTTTCGTCTGATATTGACTCTGATTCATTTTTGGAAAGTGACCGTTTTGTCATTCCTTCTGGTTCCAATAGAATGAGATTACGAGAAAACCTGCATGGTTTTAAGAATGCTAGGAAGAAGGGTTCTGACCCTTTTTAGTTTCTGTGTCTTTCCCCTAGCCTCTTGGGTTGTAAGAGGATCTTATTGTAGGTTTAGGGTTGGTTGGCCTTTGGGCTGTTGAACTTCGGTTGTTGCCAGGATGGCTGTTGTGCTGTGTTTTCTTTTTGGTAATAAAATTCTTAATTATCCAAAAAAAAAAAAAAAAAAAAGGACAATCTCACATGCTCACAAGAGTACGGGTCTAAGGTCCACACATCAACCTTACTCTCTCACATTCTATCTTATGAAAGTGGGTCTAAAGCCCCAGTAAGAATCTTATTAGAAATTCCTAAACTCACATCTCAATCTTATTGCAGGCCTATACTTTCCAACCAAAGAGTATGGGCCTAAAGCCTACACTTCAAACTCACTGAAGGCCTATAAACGGACATCACTATTCGGACAACATAACACTACCACGGGCCTAAGTCTAAGGATATGTAGGGTACTAAACCCTCATCAAGTACCTTAACTCTTTAGAGACACTATCCTTAAGAGTTTAGGGCATTTCATAAGGTATAGACCAACAAACCCAGGTCCTAGTGGTTCTACACATTTCACAATCATGGCTCAGACAAAACCGGGGGTAAATCCGGCAGCATAACATTACAATAATGTGCCAAAAAGTGACGTAGGGTATGTGTCCTACAGAGACAGTCTATATGGACTAATGCAAAGGGTAGGCTAAGTGTCCCTTACTCGCTCGGTCCAATCGATATACCTAACCATATGTGACATCAGGAATGCCGCGTGGGTCCAACAGTACGTGATTGGTCCGTTTGATATACCCGAAGGTACTTGGCAAGAAGGGTGATGGCTTTCGCATACATGGAACCCGAGAGTCAAAGAAACTGGGCCCAGGGCTAAGCTCATCGTTGGCTATAGCATACAACGTCCTAAACATGCAGAGTCAATGCGCACACAATGCAGGAATTAAAGTCACACAGTCATAAAAATGCAAGTGATTGATTTTAATTAAGAAATTGAAAAGCCCAAAAATAATTAATTGGAGTTTAGCCCTCGACATCCCCAGCGGAGTCGCCAGTCTGTGAACCAGCCAACCTGGATCGGGAGGCCTCTCTCGTTCACTCTTGGGGGTGATGTTTATCTTGAGTGGATTGTGGATGATGTTTATCCGTCTCGATTTATCCTTCTCTATTATCCACATTTATCATTCTCTATTATCCACTCAAGATAGGGTTTTTTGAAAAAGGGATAAGAGTTTGTAAAAACTGGGAGTCGCCACCTTATTTTTAGGGAACAAGGAAACCACAAAAAGAGTTTTATTTTCAATAAAACATTGACCCCATATTTTGGAAAAACATGGTCTTTGAATCAAAGTTGGATTCGGGGGCTAGGTTACGAAGTGGGAAGGTTCCAAGGAATTCCTTGTAGGCACCCACCTCGCTCTAATTAAAGGTCTCCTAATTACTATTGGGCTTTATCAAAATCTTTTCAAAACAATGCTATTTATCTAATCAACCACAAAATATGATATATAATACTAAATAATAATAATAGATAATACAAAAGTATACAAGAAACCTAATGATCTTATGAGACAAAAGTCAACCTAAGATTGGACTTGTGTCCTATTGACTGCCTATGTACCTTATCAATTGCTTGACAAAGATCAAAGTCCACGTAGTTCGATTACCCTAGGACTCTCCTATTGTAATAAACCACATAATCGTAGAGATTCTATCTTATCTTGGACTCTGGCTTCGAGAGTTTGAGTTTGATCAAAACACTTGTTATGAGAGATGGAATTTCATTCCATTTTGAATTCTTTCAAAATCACTTTTTAGAATTATTCTCAAAGTAGAATCCTAGATAAAATAGAACTCTATTCTTATTGTAATTCTTACAACAAAGAAGAATCCTAAGTGGGATCAAGTGACCCCCCTAATCCTAGGGTTTCTAGCTAATCCTAGGTTTGTCTAAATACCTAAAACACTATGATATGCATGTTGGAATTTCTGGAAAAAGAATGGGTTAGTGAGCGAAGCTCTGGCGATGTGGTCTCTTCCTCGCGTAGTGTGTCTGGTTTCATCCTCGGTGCTTCTCCAGCCTTGATCTTCTGGGTTTCTCCTCCTGTGATCGTGGTTGGTGATTGGGTGTCTTCCCCGTAGTGCGCTGCTGAGTTTTTGCTTTTTTTTTTTATTATGGTTTCTTCTTGGTTCTTCTCTTTTCCCTCACCCACGATTTATTGTATTGTCTTTTTCCTCTTTATGAATAACCCACGTGCTTCCATGGTGAGTGGTTCTCCACCTGGCGAAATACCATGTGGGTTTGCTGAATCCCATGCGGAATCGGGGGTTTTGTCTCTGCAATCATGTGGTGATGTCGATTCTGGTTACTTTTCTTCTGCTGCTCATGTGTCCGAACATCCTTTTGTGGGTTCAAATGTTGCTGAGTCATCATTTCCTCATGCCACTGTTATACCTCGAGTTGTAAATAAGGGGCTTTGCGTGGCTGATATCCATGGAGTTGTTTCTGGTGGTTCTACAGAGGACATTGAGAAAAGCTTGGGCTTCTCCGAAGACACGAGTTTTCTTTTTTCTGGTTTCCTTCTTTGCGGGAGGTCTCCTCTCATCAACCCACAAGCTCCACTGTTGGCGCGTCGTCTTTAGATAGTGTTGGATCTAAATCTTGCTCTAAGGGTTTAGATCTACCAGGATCTGAGAAATCCTCTGCTGTCTTGGGTGCTCTTATTGGTTCGGGTGGTTCTGTAAACACCCTTAAGAGTACTACTGTTCATAATTCGGTGACTTGTTTGAACCCTAAGGAGTTTGTTTCTCCTTCTTTGTCTGGTTTTAGTGCAGCTAGGAGCTCTGTTAATGGTGTTCTTGGTTCTTCTGGTGGCGGTGATTCTGGCACAGGGGGTGGTCTTGGCCATGGAGGCTCGATTATGAGGCATGGTTGTATTGCTGATAGTTCTAATGTGGAGTTGGATTGTGATTTTGTTACTTCTACCGGTTCGGGTAAGAGGATTATATCTGACTGGAAATCCCTTTTTAGCAAGCTGGCAAGTTTATCCTCCAACCTTACATTTCATAAACCTTTGATTGTTGATGGTAAGATCAGAGTTTCACCCCCTGAAAGTGTGGCTTTGGCAGGTAGCTTACTGTGGAAGGATTGTGTGGTTGATCAATTTATAGATAAAAGACTTCCCTATATGATTGTAAAAAATGCTGTTTCTAAACTTTGGAGGCATAAAGAGATCCCTGACATTCTATCCACTGATAGTGGCCTTTTTATTTTTCGGTTCTCTAATTTAGAAGTCAGGGATTGGGTCCTGGACTCTGGACCTTGGCATATTGGAGGCAAACCTCTCATTTTGAGAAAATGGCACCTTAGAATGGAAATGCTTAACCTGAAGCTTGAAAGGATTCCTATTTGGGTTAAGTTCTTCAATATACCCATTGAATACTGGACTGAGGAAGGATTCAGTTTTATAGCAAGTGCAATTGGTAATCCCTTATATCTTGATTCTTTAACCCAATCTAGACAAAGGCTCTCGTTTGCTCGCATCTGTGTGGAGGTTGACATCAATTGTGAATTCCCTAGCTCCTTTGAACTTGGATTGGGGGATGGCAGTGTAACTGTAATTGGGGTTGAATACCCATGGAGACCAAGTAAATGCATGCAATGTGGTATTTTTGGACATGGTCTGGCAACTTGTCCATCTAAAAGTAAAAAAGTTTGGGTTCCTAAAGCTTCTTCTTTGGCTGTTGGGGGGTCTGATAATGCAACTGTAGTGGATGATGGGGCAGTTCCCCTTCTGGTATTGGTTCGAATTCTTCTGGTGTCAACAGCATTGTTAAGGGCAAAGAAGTATGTGTTGCTGCTGGAAAGGTTAGTGAGGTGGCTCCTGTTCCCAGTAAAAATCTGGTAAGTGACTTTGTGTCACATAACTCTTTTTCTGTTCTTGATTCTGTTTTTGAACCTTCTTCTGTTCTATGTCTGAGTTCTACTGTGTTACCTTCTGAGCCTATGATTAGTGTTAATGATGCTATATCTAGTCCTTATGTTCCTATTAATGAAATTTCTGTTGAGGCTAGTACTACTGCTATTTGTAGTTCTTCTAAAGTCATAAACTCTGATTTGAAACAACATTTATCTGAATCTTTGCAAGACCCAGTTTATTATGATAGTTCTCCCTTCATTACTAAGTTCAAAAATGTTAAAAATGTCGATGAAATTGGGAATGTTACTGGTGATGGAATTTTGTCAAAAAGCAAGCTTAAAAGACTTAGAAAACAGCATCATAAGCTTGGTCTGACTAATGACAGGGTAGGCCTGAGTGGTGGTTCCTTGAACTCCAATATTCCATGATTAATGTAGCATGCTGGAATGTGAGGGGTCTTAATGATCCTCTCAAGTAGAAAGAAGTTCGTTTATTGATTTCTGTTCATGATTTATCAGTTTTCTGTTTGGTGGAGACTCGAGTCAGATCAGTGGGTATGGATGCCATTCTTTTGCGTATTGCTCCTGGTTGGTGTATTTCTCACAATTATAATCATTCTACTCATGGCAGGATTTGGGTATGTTGGAATCAGGCTATTGTTAATTTAGTTAGTCTAAATTGTTCTGATCAGGCCATTCATTGTCATATTTCGCTTTTTCATGGCTCCCCTTCTTTGTACTGTACTTTTGTTTATGCTTCTAATAGCCAAGTTGAAAGGAAACAGTTGTGGAGACAGTTGGGTTGGTTTTCTTCTACTGTGGGTAATAATCCTTGGATTTTGTTGGGTGACTTTAATGTGACTAGATTCTCTAGTGAGAAAGTGGGAGGTAATATCATGGTGGATAGTGCTATGTCGGAGTTTCATGACTGCCTCTTTGATCTTGAATTGTTTGATATGCCGTTCATAGGTCCTCTCTTTACTTGGATGAATAGACGGGATGGTGACTCTTTTATTGCTAGAAAGCTTGATAGGACTTTGATTAATGAAGGTTTTATGGATTCTTTTCCCAATGCGATCACTGAGTTTCTTCCTCCTGGTATTTTTGATCATTGCTTGGCTTTGGTTAAAGCTTGCCCTACTGTTGAGTGGGGGAAAAAGTCTATTCCTTTTAAGTTCTTTAATTATCGGGTTGATCATCCTGCTTTCATGTCTATTGTTAGTGATGCTTGGAGTCATAGTTTTTATGGTCAACCCATGTACAGACTGTATCGTAAGCTGAAAGTGACCAAAGAAGCTCTAAAGGTGTTCAATTTCCATACTTTTGGTAATATCAGGGATTAATTATCCAAAAAAAAAAAAATCAGGGATAAAGTGGCTGATGCTAAGGTGAAGCTTCATGATGCCCAATCCTCTCTCTTGCATAACCCTAATGATAGCTCCCTTGTTGATGTTGAGAAGGAGTGTCTTAGAAATTTTACCAGTTTAGCTCGGGCTGAGGAAGGTTTCTTAAAGCAGAAGTCTCGGGTTCAGTGGTTGAAATTGGGGGATTAGAATTCTAGCTTTTTCTTCTAGTCTATAAAGGCTAGAAACTCTTTCAATTCCATTAAGTGCATTATCCATTCTGATGGTTCAAAGGTAGAGGACCATGTTGCTATAAAGAATGAAGCTGTTTCCTATTTCCATTCCATTTTGGGAATTGATCCTGGTCCTCCTGGTGATTTTGATATTCTTGATAGTTTGCAGGGGTTTAGGTGGTCTTCTGATCATCTTGACATCCTTAACAGAGGTGTTACTGCTAAAGAGATCAAGTCCACTATCTTTTCTATTAAGAATGATAAGGCTCCTGGTCCTGATGGTTTTTCGTCTATGTTTTTCAAGAAAGCTTGGGAATTGTGGGAGATGATGTTATTGAGGCTATTACCTCTTTTTTCAGCTCTGGTTGTATTCTCAGGGAGATCAATTGCACTATAATTGCCCTTGTTCCTAAGGTTCCAAATCCTTCATCTTTTAATGAGTTTAGGCATATTTCTTGTTGCAATGTCATTTATAAATGTATATCCAAAATTATTGCGAATAGGCTTAAGTTATGCATCCCTGACATCATTAGCCCTTTCCAGTCTGCTTTTGTTCATGGTCGCCTTATTTATGATAATATTTTGTTGACTCAAGAAATTATGCATAACTACCATAGAGATGTGGGGCCGCCTAGATGTGCTTCGAAGATTGACATCAAGAAAGCCTATGATTCTGTTAATTGGGAAGCTTCTGAGGAAGATGGGTACTCCTGATCATTTGTTGAATTGTATTATGGCCTGTATATCTTCTCCTAAATTTTCTGTTGCTGTTAATGGTGAGTTAGCTGGGTTTTTTGAGGGGAAAAAGGGGCTTAGGCAAGGGGATCCCATGTCTCCCTTTCTTTTTGTGATTGTTATGGATGTCTTGTCTAGATCCCTGTCGCTTGCCTCTATGAGAGATGATTTTGAATTCCATTTTAGATGTGAAAAAATTAATTTATCCCACCTCTGCTTTGCTGATGACTTATTCCTTTTTGCTAAGGCCTCTTCTGTCAGTATCCAGATCCTTATGGATGTGCTGAATGCCTTTGAGGTTTTTTCTGGTCTCCAGATTAATCATAATAAAAGTGCTCTTTTCATTTCGGGTGCAAGTGATTCTGTGAAAGCTGACATTATTCGTATCACTGGGATCCATGAGGGGTGTTTGCCTATGAGATATTTGGGGGTTCCTCTGATTTCCTCAAAGCTTTCAAGTGTGGATTGTCAGCTTCTGCTGGAGAAGTTGATTAGCCGTAACCAGTCTTGGACTAGTAAGTCTCTTTCCTTTGCTGGAAGGCTTCAGCTCTT
Organism: Hamamelis virginiana; assembly: GCA_017140935.1. Taxonomy (NCBI): domain Eukaryota; kingdom Viridiplantae; phylum Streptophyta; class Magnoliopsida; order Saxifragales; family Hamamelidaceae; genus Hamamelis; species Hamamelis virginiana. Next base: position 14,974 of record JAESVK010070805.1, read on the forward strand.
GTCTTCAGTCCTCATTAGCATTCAGGTGTACTGGTGTAACATGTTCATTATCCCTATCGAAACTGTTTGCAGAATTGAGCAGATTTTTAATGCTTTTCTTTGGTCTGGGGCTTCTGGTAGTGCGCACAAGGCCAAAGTTAGTTGGAGCTTGGTATGTAATCCTAAAGAGGAAGGTGGGTTAGGGCTGCGTAGGGTCAAGGACTGGAATATTGCTGCTATTCTGAAGCACATATGGAGTTTGATCTCTAGATCTGGTTCGATCTGGGTTGCATGGGTGAAGGAATATCTTCTGAAGGGTAGGAGCTTCTGGTCCATTAACCTTCCCTCTAATTGTTCTTGGAGTTGGAGGAAAATCATTCAGTTGAGAGATGTGGCAAGACCCCTTATCAAACACAAGATTGGCAACAGTGTTTCGACTTTTTTGTGTTATGATAATTGGCATCCTTCTGGTCCTTTGTTGCAGCACTTTGGGTCCCGTGTGGTCTATGATGCTGCTATTCCTTTGCAGGCTAAAGTTTCTTGTATTTTGTCTGATAATGGTTGGAATTGGCCTGTTACTAACACTTCTGATCTTATTGCCATTCGTAATAGTTGTGCTGAGTGCCCCCCTCTTAGTAGTAGGAGGGAGGATACTGTGATATGGTCTCTTTCTTCCAATGAGATCTTTTCTACTAGTTCTGCTTGGAATCATATTCGTAATTCTGGCCAGGTTGTTTGTTGGCATAATGTGGTGTGGTTTTCGAAATCTATCAGAAGACACTCTTTCATTGCTTGGCTGGCTATTCTTAACAGGTTGACTACCCAAGATAAGCTTTTGAAACGGGGCATTATCTCTTCTATGTCCTGTGTGTTTTGCAGGGCTGATGGTGAAGATGGGAATCATCTCTTCTTTGGTTGCAGCTTTACTGCCCGGATTTGGGGAAAGGTGCTTAGATTGTGTGGACACAACAGACTTCCTCGGTCTTGGGAGAATGAGTTTTTCTGGGTTAGTTCTTGTAAAGGAAAGTCTTTCTGCCCCACCATCAGAAGGATAGCTTGGGCTACCACTATCTACATTATATGGAGGCAAAGGAATGCTAGAATCCATGAAAATTTGTACATCAATTCTGATAATATTTTTTCTTTAATCTGTAATGATGTGAGGAACAGAGTTTCTAGTTTTCATGATATTGTTGATAATCCTAGCAATAGATCTATGTGTGACAGATGGGCTTTTCCCTGTAATATCTTAAAGCACTAGGGTGGGTTGTTTTCTTTGTAGGGGTTTTTTCTTTGGTTTTAGTTTTCTTTGGTTGCTTGTGCCCGGGCTGTGGGCTTGTGTGCTTGTGGTTTGTTGGTTTGCTGGTGCCCGGGTTGTGGGCTGTTGTTTTCTTGTTTTTCTGTTGTTTTTTAGGCAGATTTTTCTTGCTTTTGGTCCTATTTTAGGGGAGGTTCTGTCCGTTTTTCCGTAGGTTTTTGTGGCCTCGGTTTCTTTTTTTTGTTCTTTAGGGCTTTGCCCTTTTTGGATCAATAAATTCTTAATTATCCAAAAAAAAAAAAAGGAATTTCTGGAAAAATAAATAAAAATGCATAAAAGATTATAAACAATGCATTAAAATGGCCTAAATGCAATCTAAGTTATCTATGGGAACCTAGGCATGTTTCTAAGTTGATTTAAGCCTAAAAAATGAGTTTTAATGCACTTTTAGGTCACTTTACACCCATGGACATATTTAAAAGTGATCAAAAAGTGTATTTAAAATCCTAAAAACAATGAATAAAAGTAGTGAAAAATGCACTAAATGCGACCTAATAATGATATGCATAAAATACCATAAACTCAAATCATGTTTATTCTAATCAACACAAGGGAAGAGACTTACCTTTGCATGCTCCCTCGAACACAATTTGTATATCATCCCAAGCATCAATATTTAAAAGACATAATAAGAATAAAGGTATAAATAACATGCATTCCCTAACATGGATACTAACATAGAAAAAGACTCAAACTTCTATCATGCATTCACATAAAAAAAAAAAAAAAAACCTAACCTCTATCATGCATATTAATAAACTAAATCCTATTATATTCTAATCATATCCTATCATGCATACTAAAGAAATAAACTAAATCCTATTGTGCATATTAAAGAAATAAACTAAATCCTATTATGTATGCTAGAGAAAAAATAAATTAAATCCTATCATGCTTACTAACAATGAACTAAATCCTATGCATACTAACAATGAACTAATCCTATGCATACTAAGGAAATAAAAACCTAACCTAGCATGATTAAGGAAGAAGAAGAAGAAAAGAAAACTTTAAACTACTAACCTCTTTGCCTCCTTTTCTCTTGCTCCAAGCCTTCTCCTTGAGCTCCAAGCCTTCTTCTTGAGCTCCAAGGACTCCAAGGAACTTAAGGACTTTAAAACTTAAGCTAAAGTGCTATGGGGAAAGCTTGTGCAATTGCTCAAGCCTCTACTCTCCAAGCTAGCTCTCTAAAGCTTATTTTTGTGTGTTGAAACTGATTTCAGGGCCCTCTATTTATAGGGAGGCCTGAGTTTGATCAATGGCTGAGTTTAAACTTCTTAGGAATGATCCAAGGGCTCAAAACCAGCCTTCCAAGGTGTTCATACTCATCCAAAAATCCCAATGGCCGAACTGGACACATGGCAAGGCTTGGAAGAGTCCTGGGCAGGTAAAAGACTGATTATTAGCAGTTATTGGGCGAGAGAATGGATGACCGTCCACCCTAGGACGGCCAACCGTCCCCTAGGGACGGCCAACCGTCCGAGGAGGGATGGTCATCGATTCTTCAGCCCAAATTTGACCTATTTTGGGCCTCTCTCGACCCGTCTCGGCTGTTTTTGGCTTTTCGGGCCCGTTTCAAGTCCAAATTCGACGATTCAAGCGCCAAAACGATCATGATTCGATTCTACATGTTTCTAGAAGAGTTTGAAGTGAAAATAAATTGACCAAGGTCAAAGGTTTAGGGAAAAGTCGACCGATTAGCTGTTTAGAGCCTGTCGGGCCTAAATTAGGGTTTTGAAATTTGCTAACCGATTGCTTTCGAAATCATTTCTTCTTCTTGAAACAAGTTTAAAATATTTTAGGAAAGTGTTTTGAAACCTTTAAAGACTTTGGTTTAATAAAAATATCGAATCCCGGTCGCTTCCGGTCGAAACCCTAATCGGGGCTTTGAAAGGGCCTTTCGAGCCTTTCGAGCCAAATATGAGCCAGAAGGCTCTACAGACGTTGCCACTGATCAACTTAGCTACCAAACACACTTTAAATATCTATGCCAAAGTCTCGAGACCATTCGAGACATGATCGACGGTCATTCAGGGCTTTTGTGATTCAAAAGACAAAACTGCCCTTCAGTCACAAAATGCCTTATTTTCTATCAAGCCTGGCTCGGATTGCCACGAAATTTTGCAGGGATGTTCCTAGACTCTCTAAAAACCTAATGCAAAAAGAACCGACTCAATCTGACCTAAAAACACACATGTGATAATGACCTCTACCTAATTACCCACAAAGGGTAAAACTGGGAACTTAGGGTTTTAACACCCTATTTCACTTCTAAACATAGGCAACCATTCATGACCATACTCATAGTCAAAAATGGATGTCTACACACGCTTGGTCCCATCCAGTATCCCTCAGCAATTTATCCTTTTGGATTGGGCTATCAAAGTATCGAAGTCGACAGAAAAGAGATGGCACAGAAAAGAAGAGAGAGACAGTTGGCTAAAGAAGAGGGGCGAGCTCCTAACCTCACTCTGAAACCTTACCGGCCCACTCTGAATGGGGCTTTTGTCAAAGAATGAGATGATTTCCCTTATTGCGGATTCCCTGAGCTTATTTACCTTGAAGATCAGAAAGCTAGAGTTCCTGGGTTTGAAATCTTCTTCAACACTCCACTACCTCTCTCTCAAACTATCATCAAAGCCGAAGAGCATACAAAGTTTGACTAGATCAACCATATCGACGAAGTCGCTATAGGGGCTATGTTCAAAGAGATCGCCTGCATCGAAGAACATGTTCATAAATTTGATCCTATTCACCTCATTGAAGATACCACCAGTCCATTGACCAATTAGAGCCTTAAGAATGAGCCTCGAGTAGAAGACTCAGTCGAGGAAGAATCACTCCCATCAGATAATAGCTTGTAGGATTTTTATGCTTTTTTTTCCATAGGATTGTAGAATAGTGCTTTTGTTTTTCCTTTCCAATAAACTCATCCCTCCTCTGTTATGAGGCGAATGATAGTTTAGTTTGTGTTATCCCTCTTTCTTCATGATTAATAAAATATTCATTTTCTTCATTCTTCTCATTTGCAGTTTGTTTCTCCTTTCTTCTATGGGTATATATGGCATGAACATAGATCCTAGAGAGGATGTTCCCCTTTAGTTTGAACAATGAAGGGAAGTGGAACATGCTCAACCTAATATGGATGAATTAATATCGATTAACTTAGGGTCAGATGAATCGCCTAAGATAATTAACATTAGGGCAACTCTATCACCACAAGAACAAGAAAAATTGGTAGGATTATTAAGAGAAAATATAGAAGTTTTTTTTTTTTTTTTTTTTTTTTAATTATCCAAAAAAAAAAAAAGAAGTTTTTGCGTGGTCGTACAAAGATATTCCAGGGATTGACACCGACTTAGTGCAGCATTTTATTCCCACTAACTCGGGGTTAAGCCAGTTAAACAGAAGTTGAGAAGAATGAAGCCGGAGTGGGAATTGAAAATCAATGATGAAGTAGTGAAGCAGATGAACGCTGGATTTCTCAAAGTAGTATAGTACCCCGAATGGCTAGCCAACATTGTGTCAGTGCCTAAGAAGGATGGGAAAGTTAGAATATGCGTAAACTTCCGGAATTTGAGCAAGGTGTGCCCTAAAGATGATTTCCCATTACCACACATAGATATCCTGGTAGATAGTACCGCTGGTCATGCACTACTATCCTTTATGGACGGGTTTTCGGGTTATAATCAGATAAAGATGGCCCCTCAAGATATGGAGAAAACTTCATTCATCACTCAATGGGGGGCCTTCTGTTATTGAGTTATGCCATTCGGCCTAAAGAACGCCGGTTCTACCTATCAGAGGATGGCGACCACCTTATTGCATGATATGATTCATAAGGAAGTCGAGGTGTATGTAGATGACATGATCGTGAAGTGTAGGGATCGAGAAGGTCATTTTGGGGCTTTAAGTAAGTTTCTTCAGAGGATTAAACAATATAATTTGAAACTAAACCCCCAGAAATGTGCTTTTGGAGTAACCGCCGGGAAATTATTGGGATTCATGATCACACATAAAGGAATAGAAGTCGACCCGGGGAAGATTAAACCATCACGGAGATGCAATCGCCAAAGACTAAGAAAGAGATTCGAGGATTCTTAGGCAAGGTTCAATTTATCAGTTGATTTATAGCACAGCTGACCATGATTTGTGAGCCCATCTTCAAGCTTCTTAAGAAGGACGTGCCCACGAAATGGAATGACGCGTGCCAAGAAGCCTTTGAAACCATTAAGAGATACTTGAGTAACCCACCAATATTAGTTCCCTCGCGGCAAGGTGAGCCATTGCTACTTTATTTAGCACTCACTGAAACTACAATGGGAGCTATGTTAGCTCAATATCTACCTGAATCCCGAAAGGAAAATGCGGTGTACTATTTGAGTAAGAAAATGACTGACTACGAGATTAAGTACGATTTATTAGAGAAGACATGTGTGGCATTGGTGTGGGTTACCCAAAAACTCTCCATTACATGCTGTCTTTTCAAGTGCAACTAATTAGTCGCATGGTGTAGACCTCCATTTTTTACCATGAGTATGGTCATGAATGGTTGCCTGTGATTTGAGGGGAGATAGGGTGTTAAAACCCTAAGTTGTCAATCTTACCCTTGTGAGTAACTAGGTAGAGGTCATTATCGCATGTAGGTTTTTAGGTCAGATTGAGTCGATTCCTTTTGCATTAGGTTTTTAGGGAGTCCATAGGTGTCCCTGTCAAGTTTCATGACATTCTAAGTTAGGCTCGATAGGTGATTAGGGTTTTTGTGACTTAAAGGGCAGCATTGTCCTTCAAGTCACAAAAGCACTTAAAAATATGGAGTCAATGTTTTATTGAAAATAAAACTCTTTTTGTGATTTCCTTGTTCCCTAAAAATAAGGTGGCGACTCCCAGTTTTTTACAAACTCTTATCATTTTTCAAAACCCAATCTTTAGTGGATAATAGAGAACGATAAACGTAGATAATAGAGAAGGATAAATCGAGACGAATAAAGATCATCCACAATCCACGATGACCCAAAGTGAACAAAAGCCTCTCGATCCCTTGGGATATTTGGCTGGTTCACAGATTGGCGACTCCGCTGGAGATGTCGAGGGCTAAACTCCAATTTTCAATTTCTTACTTTAATAAAATCAACTACTGGCATTTGCATGACTGTTTGACTTTGAATTCTGCATTGTGTGCGCATTGACTCTGCATGTTTAAACACCTTTCCTATTTGCATTTAAAAAGTCAATCAACTATTGGAGAGCTTCTCTCTCTAGAATCTCCTTTGGCTGTTCCAGCCTAGGGTTTGCAGGTGGTGCCCCCCCCTTCGGGGGGGAGGCTGTTCTCGGTAGATTGCCCTTGGATCGTGGTTGATCGGGTGCTTTGCTCAAGATCTCGGATATGGTTCCTCTCAAGGGTTAGAGCTCTTGGAGCACCATCAGAGGGAGTCTTGCCTGTATTTTGCAGATTTAGGTCCATTGGGCCATTCGGTGCGTGTAGCTCGCGTTTAGCTATAGTCTGCTGGTTTTAAAGAGGGTGTTTTTCTCCCAATGTTGGCCGTGCTTTAATCCTTAGGATCCATGGATGCCGGTGCTCCTTGTTGGCATGCACCTGTTTCCTCCATTGTTCAAGTTCCTTGTGTGATGTTTGATCTCGGTCCTTGTGGATCTTTGGGTTTTGATCATTCTTTGGAATTTTCAGCGTGTTATTGGTGCTTGTTGCACTTGGGCTGGCTTGGTGGTTATTGGTTTTTTAAATCCACGGTTTTGGTTCTTTTTCCTTTTTATTCTTGTTCCACGGGGTTTAATTGTTAAATGTTATTGTATGGATGTTGCGTTTGAAGCTTCTTCTCCATCTTTGTGCTTGTAAGTGGTTTTCATAACCACGGTTTGCTTCAATGTTAGTGGGCCGGTTTTCGTTGCTGGTTTGGTGGTTTGTGGTTTTCTTAAACCACGGTTTGTTATACGTGGTGTGCATTTCAACTTAGGATTTGCAGGTTCAGCGTGGCAGCATCTAGGGTTGAGCAGGTTTAGCGTGGAGGCTTGCTCATTATTCCATTAGTTTTGGTGTTTTTCTTGGCCCATAGCAGCTTCAGGTTCCCATTACTTTGTTGGTTTGTGCTCCAGGTTATTGCTGGTTTGTGGTTTTGCAAAACCACGGTTGGTGGTTTCTTCAAGTGGGCTTCAGTAATGTCCTTTTGGATATTGTTATTGGCTGCTATTACCGTGTTGTGTTTCTGTTGTTACACATTTTATCAACTCTGGCTTGGGTTTTCCTAATAGCTCACGAGTTTTTCAAGCGTGCTTAGCCTTGGCATAGGTGAGCTGCTTTGGCCTTGTATTTGGTAAGGTTGAGGTATGCCATGTATGAGTGTTGTTGAAGCCATGTATTCCACGTAGGTGCTGCCTCATCAGTGCTATTGAAGTTATCAGTGTTTCTTATCATTGTGGTCCGAGTTTTGTGGTCTTTGGCTTTGAGGGCCGTGGTGAGCATGTGTCCGAGTTTTGTGGTTTCTTGTTGCAGGCCGCGGGTCCAGCAGCCTTGGTGCTGGTGATGTTTGGTGTTTAAACATGGTGGGTTTACTCTGTTTCAAGTGTTTCTTATTTGAAGTGCAGGTTTACCACGGTTGGTGGTGTCCAGTGGGTTCCACTTCACATGCAGTAGCTTTTGGCATGAGGTTTTCCTCTTTGGCCGTGGCCCACATGTTCTCTAAGTGGAGGTGTGTTGTTGGAAGTGGTTTCTTGGAAACCGCTTAGGTTTTGTGGGCTATCTCTATTACTGTTACACGTTCTCCTTGAGCTGCTGGTTTGCTTTCTTATCATGGTTGCGTGTTGCAGTAGGTTATGCAAGTGCTCCTGGCTGCTTTGACGGCCTTGCTTTTGACCGGCTATATTTTTTAATTGCTATATTCTTTTGTTTGCCGTGTTTTGGTTTTTCAGTGGACTGCGCTTAGTCCATGAATTTCAATTTATGAGGATGATCTCATGGGTTTGTCCCCCTCTCTTAGCTTCGTGCATGGTAGGCTGGGGTGCTGTGGTGTCCATGTCCCACATGGTTTTTTTCAGGGGCGGTTTTTTGTGTTTTCCCCCCATTTGCTGGCTTCTTGATTTATGGGTTTTTCTTAAGGTGCACTGAAGCTGCGAGGTTGATGCGAGCTTTTATCTTCAAATTTCTATTGCCGCATTAGTGAACTGTGTTTATTATTGTTATATTGTTTCTGTTGCAATTTTTAATTGCTTTCAAGACAGGGTGTTGACCTTTGTTAGTTCTTATTTTTTCTTTCCCTAACCTCTTGGGTTGTAAGAGGATTCTTTAGTGGGTTAGGGAGGTTGGTTGGCCTTTTAGGCTTTGAAGCTTCGGCTTGTCGCCAGGATGGCTATTGCGCTGTAATTCTTTTTTGGTATAAATATTTCTTAATTATCCTTCAGTTTGCCTTTTTCGGCTTGGATGTTGTTCTTCTTGCTCTTTTTTTCTTTGGCCATGCTTTTTGCTGCTTTTGGTTTGTTCAAAAGCTGTTTTGGGTGTTCTCGGGGTATGCTCATGGGTTCATGGGTTGCCGTTTTGTAGTGGGTAGCCATGTGCATTAGTGGTTTGTCGTGTGACTTAGCAGATTCTTTATCCGTATTGTTTGGGGCTGCTGTTTCACATTTCAATATGGGTTTGGTTTCGACTTTGTGCATCTGGGTTGGTCTATGCTCCAAACTATGTGCTAGTTATGGTTTCTCAAAACCATGGTGCTGTGTTGCTGGTTTTCTGCATTTTCTCAATCTGGTTGGGTTTTGCTTAACTTCTCAAGGGTTTCAAGCATGCTAATGCTTGGGCAAGTGGCTGATCTGCACTTTGTTCATTCGGGTGTGGTGACTGCAGTGCCATTGGTTGGTTGATGGATATTGATTTCGTGCTGTTGATTGGGTTTATCTTTGCTTTACGGAATTTCTAAATATATTTTATATATATTTGTTTGGTTATGGGTGATTGGTTGTGTTCCAACCTAGGTTTTGTGGTTTGTGGTTTTGCAACCACGGGTTTGCAGTATGAGTTTTCTTCTTCTGTGTTCATTCGCCTTTGCTGCTGGTTCCGTCTGCATGTCCTTGTGGTTTTGCGTATTTCTGTGCGGATGCTTTTGGTGGCATGCCTATTTTTTTTATTGTTTTTTGGTATGCAAGTGCAGGCAGGCCATCGGGTTATGTATGCGCATAATGAGGAGGCTGTGGGTGATGTGAATTGTGGGCCCATCGAGATGCGTGTACAGATGTGGAAATTGGAGGCAATGTGTCTACGTGGAAATTTGAGAAGGATAAAGTTGCCTTAAGAGGGAAAGCATTAAATGCTTTAAATGCATTTCAATCATGTGGGGTTAAAGCGTCTGCTAGTGGGGTTGTCAATCCTAGAATTGATTTGCAAGACTTGTCAAAGTCAGACTTAAAGGTGAATATGCATTAAATGCATGTCTTTTGTCGCAATCTCATTAGCTGGAGGTTTGGGCGCTTTTTTGAAAACTGTTGTAGAGGCAAATGGGGTGTCTTTATCTTCTATTATAAAATCATTAAATGTTGGAGATTTTAATGCATCAAATGATAGCCTCAATTCTAATTCATGTGGAATCTTTTTCGAGGATCTGTGTGATGCTGCTGGTTATGGTAGCATGGCTTCATGCTTTTCTCCAAATGCTCTGGTAAGTGGATGTCCTAGTGGTTACGCATTAATTGCTTGGAGTTAGTCTGATGGATTTCGTGTTAAGAGCCACGGTATGGGTCTTGGTAGCTTGCTTGGAGTTGGTAATGCATTTAATGCATGTCTCTTGTCACTTCACGTGGGGCTGTTGGTGAAGTGTTGGCTTAGGTGATATAGTGGGTGGAGTGGGTTGGTTTTATTTTTAAATCATTTGTGACCGTATCTCTTTTGCTTGTTAGTGATATCCGTGTGTTGGATAGTGGTGGGACCAAGGTATTATTTTAATTGGTTTTTGCTCCTTCCTTTGTTGGTTTGGATTTTGTTAGTGTCCTTACCCGTGAGTTAATGGGTGATGACCGTAGCTCCTCTCAAAGTGTTAATGTCATTCCCATGGCTTGGTTCATTGTTCTTCTTCTATTTCCCTTGTGCTTTTTCATTTGCTCTATTCTTTGTGGGGTTGAAGGTACATGTGGGGGTCCTTTGGACCCATGAGCTCTTTTTGGGCTTGGGTTGTTTCGGGTTGTGATGTGGATTTAGTTTCCATGTGTGGCTATCCTTGAGTGGTTTTGCTCCCTGCAGTTATTGGCTCGTGCTTTATTCTCTCTTTGCGTTCAGTGGTTCTCATGCACCATCGGTGGGAGTCTCACTCGTTTTTTGCAGACATAGGTCTTTTGGGACCATCTTTGTTGCGAGTAGCACGCGGTATGCTACAGTTCTGCTGTTTTTAAAGAGGGTGCTCTCTCCCATTGTTGGCTTGCTAGGTTCCTTGGTTTCCTTGGATGGTGTTGCGCTGGCTTCAGCTGTTGGAGAGTAGATCTATGGTTGGGATGCGCCTTACATCGTGGTATGGTACAACCTTGTTTGGTTGCTTGGCTGCTTTTCTTGTTTGGATCAGTCAGTTGTTTCTCTTGGTTTTTTGCATCTTGATGGCTTCTTGATTTATGGAATATTCTATTGTGAAGCTCAGAAGTTGCATTTTGATGCGAGTGTTAGGCTCGGGCTAGTGGATGCGGGTCGAGTGCATGGGTGTTGTCCTCATGGTGGTCTTTGTGTGCTTGCTGGTCCTTGTGCATCGGTTTATGCGCCTCTGATCCTCCTTGTTGCCGTGCTCATGGTCTTTGGCTATATTTGTTCCTGACGACTTTGATGGTCGTGCTTTCGACCATTTGACCGACTATGTTCAGTTTTATTGCTATAATTATTGTCGGTTGATGTGTTTACAGGTCTAGTTTAGACTTTTTAAATGCAAATAGGAAGGGTTGTACTTCCATAGTATTTGTATTTGTTTTTACTTCCCCCTAGCCTCTTGGGTTGTAAGAGGTTTCTTTTATAGGTTAGGGAGGTTGGTTGGCCTTTTGGGCTTTTTAAGCTTCGGCTTGTCGCCAGGATGGCTTTTGCGCTGTAATTCTTTTTTGGTAAAAAAATTTTTTAATTATCCAAAAAAAAAAAAAAAAAAAAAAAAAAAAAGACTCTGCATGTTTAGGACGTTGTTGTAGACATCCATTTTTTTACCATGAGTATGGTCATGAATGGTTGCTTATGATTAGAGGTGAAATAGGGTGCCAAAACCCTAAGTTGCCAGTTTTACCCTTTGTAGGTAATTAGGTAGAGGTCATTATCACATGTAAGTTTTTAGGTCAGATTGAGTCGGTTCTTTTTGCATTAGGTTTTTAGAGAGTCTAGGAACATCCCTGCAAAATTTCATGACATTCTGAGCCAGGCTTGATAGAAAATAAGGCCTTTTGTGACTGAAGGGCAGTTTTGTCATTTGAACCACAAAAGCCCTGAATGACTGTCGATCTTGTTTCGAATGGCTTCGAGGCTTTGGCATAGATATTTATAGTGTGTTTGGTAGCTAAGTTGATCAGTGGCAAGGCCTGTTGAGCCTTCTGGCTCACATCTGGCTCTCAAGGCTCGAAAGACCCTTTTAAAGCCCAAATTAGGGTTTCGACTGGAAGCGACCAAGATTCGATTTTTTTATCAAAACAAAGCCTTCAAAGGCTTCAAAACACTTTCCTAAAACATTTTAAAACTTGTTTCAAGAAGAAGAAATGATTTCGAAAGCAATCGGTTAGCAAATTTCAAAACCCTAATTTGGGCCCTGCAGGCTCTAAACAGCTAATCGGTCGACTTTTTCCTAAACCTTTGACCTTGGTCAATGCATTTTCACTTCAAACACTTCTTAAAACGTGGAGAATCGAATCACGATCGTTTCGACGTTTGAATCGTCAAATTTGGACTTAAAACAGGCCCAAACGAGCCTGCACGTAAGGGGGAGTGTAGAATAATGATATCCACTCTGTCCCACATCGCTTAAATGAAAAGCTTGCTATAGCTTTATGTACCTATAAATAGAGGACCCTGAAATCAGTTTCAACACACACAGTATAAGCTTTAGAGAGCTAACTTGGAGAGTAGAGGCTTGAGCAATTGCACAAGCTTCCCCCATAGCACTCTATCTTAAGATTTAGAGTCCTTGAGGTTCTTGGAGTCCTTGGAGCTTGAGGAGAAAGTTTGAAGCTTGAGAGAAGGCTTGAAGCAGAGGTTTTTTTTTTTTTTTTTGGATAATTAAGAAATATATTCCAAAAAACAAGATATTACAAGGAAGCACAAAACACGAGCTCAGAGACACACCTCAAGGAGCTAACAACACGAACCTAGCCAAAACAAAAAGGAACACAAACAACCCAAAGGCTAGGAAACAAACAAAAGAAAAGAACACTAAGGGACATCTCTCCACCTAGAAGCAGAGGTTAGTAGTTTAAAGTTTTCTTTTTTGTTGTTGTTCTTCTTCTTTTTCTTCTTCTTCATCTTTAATCATGCTAGGTTAGGATTTTATTTCCTTAGTATGCATATAATATAGTTCATTGTTAATATAGGATTTAATACATAATAGGATTTAGTTTAGCATGCATGATAGATTTAGTTTAATATGCATAATAGGATTTAGGTTATTTTTTTAGCATGCATAATAGGATTTAGTTTATTTATTTAATATGCATAATAGGATTTATTTTATTTTGCATGATAGGATTTAGTTCATATGATTAGAATAATAAGGATTAATTTATGAAACTAGTTTTCTTTTAGTTTTTCTTTTTTAATGCATAATAGGAATTAATATGCACATCTCTTTTTTTTTTTCTTCCATCCTTCCATAATCATACCATATTAGTATTAGGATTTATTTTATATGATAATATATTACTTTCATGCATGTCATTTTATTAAGGTTAGGAAAATATATTAATTTATTTCTTTTTTTTTTAGATAGTTTTATATTGTTAATATTAGGTTTGTATTTTAATTATGTCTTGTTTGGAATGATATGACTTGTGTTCGAGGGAGCATGCAAAGGTAAGTCCCTTCCCTTGTGATGAAATTGATTGTTTTCAAGTATGATTATTTTGATATATCATATTTTTTTTTTGGATAATTTTTTGATATATCATATTAGGTTGCATATTAGGCCATTTTCACTTCTTTTATTCTTTTATTTTATGGGTTTTAAACCCACTTTTTGATTACTTATAAATCTGTCCATGGATTTAAAGTAACTTAAAAGTGTATTAAAACTCACTTTTTAGGCCAAAATCAACATAGAAACATGCCTAGGTTCACATAGAATAATTAGATTGCATTTAGGACACTTTCATGCATTATTTATACTTTTGATGATATTTTTTTATTTTATTTTCCAGAAATTCCAGCATGCATATTTTAATGTTTTAGGTATTTAGACTAACCTAGGATTAGCTAGAAACCCTAGGATTAGGGGGGCCACTTGATCCCACTTAAGACTATCCTTTGTTGTAAGAATTTTTATAGTAATAGAGTTCTACTTGGTTTAGGATTCTACTTCGAGAAAACAACTCTAAAATTTTGAAAGTATTTAAAACGGAATGAAATTCCATCTTTTATGCAAAGAAAAGTGTTTTGATCAAATCCAAACTCTCGAAGTTAGAGTTCTACTTGGTTTAGGATTCTACTTCGAGAACAACTCTAAAATTTTGAAAGTGTTTAAAACGGAATGAAATTCCATCATTTATGCAAAGAAAAGTGTTTTGATCAAATCCAAACTCTCAAAGCTAGAGTTCTACTTGGTTTAGGACTCTACTTCGAGAACAACTCTAAAATTTTGAAAGTGTTTAAAATGGAATGAAATTCCATCTTTTATGCAAAGAAAGTGTTTTGATCAAATCCAAACTCTCGAAGTTAGAGTCCTAGATAAGATAGAATTCTTTTGGCTATATGGTTCATTACAATAGGAGAGTCCTAAGGTAATCAAACTACGTGGACTTTGATCTTTGTCAAGCAATTGATAAGGTACATAGGCAGTCAATAGGGCGCAAGTTCAATCTTAGGTTGACTTCTAGTCTCCTAAGACCCTTAGGATTGTGTATACTTTTGTACTATATATTACTATTATTATTATTATTCATATTTTGTGATTGATTAGATATATTAGGATTGTTTTGAAAAGATTTTGATAAAGCGCAAACTTAATTAGGAGACCTTTAATTAGGGCGAGGTGGGTGCCTACAAGGAGATCCTTGGAACCTTCCCACTTCGTAACCTAGCCCCCGGATCCAACTTTGATTCAAAAGACCATGCTTTTCCAAAATATGGGGTCAATGTTTTATTGAAAATAAAACTCTTTTTTGTGGTTTCCTTGTTCCCTAAAAATAAGGTGGCGACTCCTAGTTTTTACAAACTCTCATCCCCTTTTCAAAAAACCCTATCTTGAGTGGATAATAGAGAAGGATAAACGTGGATGATAGAGAAGGATAAATCGAGACGGATAAACATCATCCACAATCCACTCAAGATAAACATTACCCCAAGGGTGAACGAGAGGCCTCCCGATTCTTTTTTTTTTTGGATAATTGAGGCCTCCCGATTCAGGTTCACTGGTTCACAGTTGTATGCTAAAGCTAACGATGAGCCTAGCCCTGGGCCCAGTCTCTTTGATTCTTAGGTTCCATGTATGCGAAAGCCATCACTCTTCTCGCCACGTACCCTCGTGTATATCAAACGAACCAATCACGTACTGTTGGACCCACGCGGCATTCCTGATGTCACATGTGGTTAGGTATATCTATTGGATCGAGCAAGTAAGGGACACTCAGCCTACCCTCTGCATTAGTTCATATAGACTGTCTCCATAGGACACATACCCTACATCGCCTGTCACACACTATTGTAATGTTATGCTGCCAGATTTTCTCCACCGGTTTTGTATTGAGCCTTGATTGTGAAGTGTGTAAAACCACTAGAACTTGAGTTTGTAGGACTATACCCTTTATGAAATGCCCTAAACTCTTAAAGACTGTGCTCTCAAAGAGTTAAGGTACTTGATAAAGGCTTAGTACCCTACGTGTTTATGGGTTTAGGCCCTTGGTAGTGTTATGCTGTCCGAATAGTGATGTCCATTCATAGGCCTTAGATAAGTTTTAAGTGTGGGCCTTAGGCCCATATCTTTGGATAAGAAAGTTTAGGCCTACAATAAGATTGAGATGAGAGCTTGGGAGTTTTTTGATGAGATTCTTGTTGGGGCTATAGGCCCATCTTCAGAAAGAGAGATTAAGATTAATGTGTGAGCCTTAGGCCCATACTTTTGCTAATGTGTAGTTTATTGTCCTTATTCATCCCTTTTCACACTGGAAGCTCTTAGTTGATTCAAATCTTTTCCCTTTCTTTCCCAGCATTCTAGCTTGGCGTCGTGATTCTAGCGGTCGGTTGTTTAAGGGTTTACCTGTCGATTCGAAGATGTCTAGTCATAAAGATCATACCCCTACCGTCGTTGGAACTAATGGAAAGACAACTGATGAGAATATCGATGCACTCTGGAAGGTAGTTCAAGAGTTGATCCATAAGAAAGGAGAGAAGGATAGGATGAGAGCCCATACCAATCCCATGTTCGATGATGAAGGGGAATGTTTCCCTAAGCCCAAAATGGTTGTTGAGCCCGCCAAGTCTGGTATGGATTTCGTTCAACCCATTGATCTGGAGAATGAATCTAAACCTAAAACCCCTGCTTTCTTTTCCACTGAGCCCATATTGTTGAGTAGTAAGGTGGAAGCCTTGGAAAAAGCCATGAGAATAATCAGGAAGTCTGACGATTTGATGGACATGTCGTCGTTATCCCTATTCCCTAAGGCCCGTATGCCCACTCATTTTAGAATGCCCAAGTTATAGAAGTTTGATGGAATGGGTTGTCCTAAAACCCATCTGCAGATGTATGTGAGGGTCATGCACCCACGAGGGGCTGACAATGATCTGTTAGCCCAAATGTTTCATGAGACACTAGCAGGGTCTGCCCTAAAATGGTTTCTGGCACTGGATGAGTCGAGAATGAAGACCTGGGAGGATGTGTGCACTAAGTTCAGCAATCATTACAGGTATAACACAGAAGTTGATGTCACAATGAGGGATTTAGAGACTACTAAACAGGAATCAAGGGAAACTTTCTCTGCTTTCCTCACTCGCTGGAGAGCCAAGACTTCTAAAATAGCTAACCGCCCTTAGGAAGAAGAACAAATTTGCATGATAGTGAAGAACTCGCTCCCAGTTTATCATAACCACATGTTTTTCCAATATCTTCCAAATTTCCGAGCTCTAGTCGCTGTTGGAACCCAAGTGGAGGACGCTCTAGCCGATGGAGCCCTCCGAACCGATGAACCCTACAAGAACCGTCAAACTGTCATCAATAGGAAGGCTACCGAAGTCAACGCCATATCTCAGCCTGCTCCATTTACCCAACCCTTTTCCTTAGGAAATAAACCATTCAGAAAATTCACCGAGCTTTATATACCATTGGAAAAAGTCTTCTAGAAATTAAAAGCTCGAGACTTGCTCCAACCTTTAGAGCCCAGACCTACACCCAATCCATTACCTAAGAACTACAATGAAAATGAATATTGCCAATTCCATCAATCTAAAGGCCATGTTACCAACCGTTGTATCCACCTTCGTCGTGAAGTTCAAGACCTCATAGATAACAAAACCATTTCCCCACCTTCTCAACCCAATGTCACTCAAAATCCACTTCTTACCTATGCAGTCCCACCACCAGCCAATATCAATGTTATCCATGACGACCCTTATAGCCACTGTAAGCCCATCCATCCTCACCCTTCATCCCCTATCACCACAGTCGAGGTGTCCCATCCCTGTCAAACCTTTAAGCCCATTGCCCCATTCAAGCCAAGTTCCAAGACTAGGACTAGCCAGCAAGAGTTGCGAAAGAGATATGAGGCCGGAGATCCTGAAGTAGGCCTGTTGGGTGAACCAAGCTGAAAGTTTGATTTCTATGTCCTTTATCCAATGGTAGAGAAGCCCATTTTTGAAGAGCCCATTATCCTTACTGGTTGGGATGACATCCCTGATCTGCCTAAAAAGAATGTTTCTCGGGCTCATGATGAACCCGAAGATCCAAATCTCATTCTTTCCGAGGAAGCAAGCCAGGTTATCCTCAAGAAGCATTTTGAGAATAGAACCCGCATGACCGCCAGGACCACCGATATGTACGGAGAAGTTCGTTATTTAGCCGTTTACCCAAGACAACCATGGGTCACCCAATATTTCAAGTCAAGATCGACTTCTGCCAAGTCTACGATAGATGACGGGTTAGGAAGTGAGGTTGATATCATAGAATGGAAAGATTTGATGAATACACTTGAAGAGATAGCGGATATTTGGGCTAGCGATGAGAAAGATGTTAACCATGTCACTAGGGGAGGTCGTCATTTCAAGCCCACTCACTCGGAATCCGATAATCCCTTAGGAGAGTTAGAGAGAACCCAATGCATTGAAGTTCAAGAAGAAGAGGATGAGGTATTGAAATAGCTCAAGCAAACTCAAGCTAATATCACCATCTGGGGGCTTTTAATGGCTTCACAGAAACATAGGCAGATCTTGCTCAGGCTACTTAACCAAGTGCAGATTCCCATCGACATTTCACCCGAAGATTTAGTTGGTTTAGTCAGTCCAGTTCAGCATGGGCAGTCGATATCCTTTACAAAGTTAGACCTTCCGAAGAAGGGACCTCATCATTTGCAAGCTTTGTATGTCACGGTGGATACTATGGGCAAGAGAATTCCTACTGTATTGATAGATAATGGGTCAGCTCTGAATGTGTGTCCTCTCAGCACTGCAACTTCCTTGGGCATAGAACCTTCAGAATTCAAGCCGTCAGGGCAAACTATGAGAGCGTACGACAACACTCAAAGAGAAGCGATTGGCATGGTCACCTTACCTCTAGTCATTGGGTCGGTAGAATTCCAAGTCGATTTCCAAGAACTAGATGTGCCTGCTTGTTTCAACCTGTTACTTGGTAGACCTTGGATCCATCCAATTGGGACTGTGCCTTCTTCCCTCCATCAAAAAGTTAAGTTCCCCTACAAAGGCTCAGTGGTAACATTAAAGGGAGATTCTGAGATCACTCCTACTCGTGTACCTATCTATGAAATCAAGCCTGAGACTGAAGAGGTACCGTTGACAGGCTTTGAGTTCATACAGTGTGTAGAGGTTAAGCCAGGATGTAAAGAGAAAATGGTGCTAGACTGCAGTCCATATGGGAAAATGCAAGTGGGTCAGATCATGAAAGATATGGGCTTCTTTCCAGAATGGGCTTAGGTCGTCATCATCAAGGCATGCCTGGTCCTGGTCCGATCGAATATCCCTCAGCAATTTATCCTTTTGGATTGGGTTATCAAAGTACCGAAGTCGACAAAAAAAAGATGGCACAGAAAAGAAGGGAAAGACAGTTGGCCAAAGAAAAAGGACGGGTCCCTAACCTCACTCTGAAACCTTACCGACCCACTTTGAATGGGGCTTTTGTCAAAGAAGTTGATGATTTCCCTTATTGTGGGTTCCCCGAGCCCATTTACCTTGAAGATCAGAAAGCTAGAGTTCCCGGGTTTGAAATTTTCTTCAACACTCCACTACCTTTCTCTCCAACTACCATCATGGCCGAAGAGCATATAGAGTTTGACTGGGTCGACCATATCGATGAAGTCGCCATAGGGGCTATGTTCAAAGAGATCGCTTGTATTGAAGAGCATGTTCATGAACTCGATCCTATCCACCTCATTGAAGATACTTCTAGTCCATTGACCAATTGGAAGCTTGAGTATGAGCTTCAAGTTGAAGACTCAGTCGAGGAAGAATCGCTCCCATCAGATGATAGCTTGTAGGATTTCTATGCTTTCTTTCCATAGGATTGTAGAATAGCATTCTTGTTTTTCCTTTCCAATAAAATCATCCCTCCTCTGTTGAGAGGCGAATGATAAATTAGCTTGTGTTACATCTTCTCTTCATGATTAATAAAAGTATTCATTTTTCTTCATTCTTTGCATTTGCACCTTGTCCCTTCTGTCTTCTATGGGTGTATATGGCATGAATATAGATCCTAGAAAGGATGTTCCTCCCGAGTTTGAACAACGAAAGGAAATGGAACATGTTCGACCTAATGTGGATGAATTAATATCAATTAATTTAGGATCCGATGAATTGCCTAAGATAATTAATAATTATCCAAAAAAAAAAAAATTAACATTGGGGCAACTTTGTCGCCACAAGAACAAGAAATATTGGTAGGATTGTTGAAAGAGAACATAGAGGTTTTTGCGTGGTCATACAAGGATATGCCAGGAATAGACACCGATATAGTGCAACACTTTATCCCTACTAATCCAGGAGTTAAGCCTGTTAAGCAGAAATTGAGAAGAATGAAGCCAGAGTGGGCACTGAAAATCAAGGATGAAGTAGTGAAGCAGAAGAACGCTGAATTTCTCCAAGTAGTAGAGTACCCTGAATGGTTAGCCAATATTGTGCCAGTGCCTAAGAAGGACGGGAAGGTTAGAATGTGCGTAGACTTCCGGGATTTGAACAAGGCATGCCCTAAAGATGATTTCCCGTTGCCACACATAGATATCCTGGTAGATAGTACTGCCGGTCATGCTCTGTTATCCTTCATGGACGGGTTCTCAGGTTATAATCAGATAAAGATGGCTCCTTTAGATATGGAGAAAACCTCCTTCATCACTCAATGGGGGACCTTCTGCTATCGAGTTATGCCCTTTGGCTAAAGAATGCCGGTTCTACCTATCAGAGAATGACAACCACCTTATTACATGATATGATTCATAAGGAAGTGGAGGTGTATGTGGATGATATGATCGTGGAGTCTAAGGATCGAGAAGGCCATTTTGAGGCTCTAGACAAGTTCATTCAAAGAATTAAGCAATATAACCTGAGATTGAATCATCAAAAGTGCGCCTTTGGAGTAACTGCGGGGAAGTTGCTGGGGTTTATGATCACTCAGAAAGGAATAGAGGTCGACCCGGGAAAGATTAAAGCCATCACGGAGATGCAACCGCCAAAGACAGAAAAAGAGATTCGAGGATTCTTAGGCAAAGTTCAGGTTATTAGTCGATTCATAGCACAGCTGACCATGATTTGTGAGCCCATCTTCAAGCTTCTTAAGAAGGATGTGCCCACGAAGTGGAATGACGCGTGCCAATAAGCCTTTGAAACCATTAAAAGGTATTTGAGCAACCCACCAATATTAGTTCCCCCGTGGCAAGGTAAGCCTTTGCTACTTTATCTTGCACTCACTGAAACTGCGATGGGAGCTATGTTAGTTCAGTATCTACCAGAATCTCAAAAGGAGAGTGTGGTGTACTATTTGAGTAAGAAGATGACTAACTATGAGGTTAAGTACGATGCATTAGAGAAGACATGTGCGGCATTGGTGTGGGTTACCCAAAAGCTCCGTCATTACATGCTATCTTTTCAAGTGCAACTCATTAGTCGCATGGACCCCCTGAAGTACTTATTGGAGAAGCCAGTATTATCCTATAGGACAGCCTGTTGGTAATTGCTATTATCAGAGTTCAACATTCAATATATAGTGCAAAAGTCAGTGAAAGAAGAGTGGTGGCAGAGTTTCTAATAGAGCATCTATCGTCAACAGAAAGACAATCTAAGTATGATTTCCCCGATGAAGAGATTCTTGAAGTAAGTAAAGAGCCTTGGAAGGCAACAAGAGGAACATGAAAAACAAAAATGGTTTCTAGAGAGAGAAGCTCTGGGGTAGGGTGATCCTTCTCCTTTCTCAAGCTATAGGTCTGGTTGTTCTTTGTACATTTGGTTTGATCGTTATTGATCTTTGTTGATCTTTCTTATTCCTTTGGTTCTCTTCTGTTCTTTTAATTGATGGGTAAGAATTCTGGTATTGGAACTAAGTTGCTGGGTTGATTGTTATGGAAGTCCTCAACTGATGGGTAAGAATTCTGGTTCAAGGTATGGTACCAAGATGTCTCTTAAAGAATTCCATGAGCAAGGTCCGATTAAGGTTATTGGTTCTGGTATTGAGTATGGTGTGGACTCTTTTGAGATTAAACAAGTGCTTCATCTTTTGGAAGAAAAAAAAATGGAGTTTAGAAGAGCTTGCTTCTGTTCTATGTAATCAGATCCGTGAGAGGGTGAACTTGCAAAGATGATCTGTTATCAAGGTAGGCCTTGAAGCATTACTTGCTCGAGATGGTAGGGCTTTGGTTGGCGGCAAAGAGCTTGATTCCATTTTGAAATCTAGCTTTCTAGCTACTAAAGAAGCAAAACTGAGGGAAATGGTTTCTAGAGAGAGAAGCTCTGGGGTAGGGTAGTTTACTTCCCTTTTTCTCATGAAATTGATCTGTTTTTATGTTTATCTTGGTTTCTGATCGTGTTTGTTCTATGAGTGGTTGGTTTTATTATTAACTTCTTTATTTTTTATTGATCTTCCTCGTTCATCCTCGTTCTTTTGATGGGTAAGAACTCTGGTTCTAAGACTGGCTCTAAAATGTCCCTTAAAGCCTTTCATGAGTCTGCTCCGGTTGGTGCTGTTACTGGTGGTTCTAATAGCAACCCAGTTGTCATTGATCCTCCAGAGGTTAGACATGTTTTACATATTATGCAGCTTAACAACTGTAGTGAAAAGGACTTAGTCTCTGCGCTTTTAGATAAGATCCGTAATAGAGAGGACTTGAAGGAATGCATTATTGTTAAACGGGGGCTTGATGTCCTTCTTGCTCGGAAGGGCCAAGCTCTACTTGGCTGTGAAGAACTTGTTTTCCTCGATTCCTTTGTGAACTCCAGCTGCCCTTCTCCGGTTAGTGAGAGTGAGAATAGTGTGGTTAACATGCATGGTGTGGTTGACGTGCATGGTGTCACAAAGCAAGTTGATGGTGGTTGCAGTGATGGGAGTGAATCTTCATGCTCCTGTGGCAGTGAGGAAGATTGCCCCAAATGCTGTGACAGTGATTCTGATGTGGCGGAGGGAGACCTTGTTGTTTCCGTGGAGGGTGGCTCTGGTTCTTTTGCTATGAACTTGCAGGATAATATTGCTGATGGGGTATTGGGTGTTAATGGAGATTCTGATCTTGGGTTAGTCCATGAGACTACTGCCGTTCACCGTGAAGATTTCCAGTCCGTTAACATGCCGGTTAGTCCAGCGGTGCTTGAGTGGCCTGAGTTACATGATCAACTCTGTGGCAGTGGGTCGCAGGTCTGTGAAGATACGGCTGTCAATCTTTGTGTTGATATGCAAGACAAGCCAAGATTGGATGTAATGAGTGAAAACGCAATTAAAGCATTAAATGCTCAAGGAGCTGATGGCGGGTTGAGTGCTGGTGAAGTAGCGCATGGGGATCCTATGTCTTATATTAAAAATTCTTCAAAAGCTAATGCATTAAATGCATTAAAGGGAGGCCATAAATCTGTTACACGTGGCGGAGCTCGGGAAGAGGATGGTAATGCGCATCTTGCTGTTGGAGTGAGTGTGTTGCCTTTGGCTTCAAATAAAAATTCTTTTATCCTTTCAAGTGGGTCCGCATCTCAAGAGAAGGTGGTGATTGACCATGCTCCAGCTCGTGTCTCGTGCCCCACTGAAACAAGCTTGGTTAATATTGGCTCTAGTGTTGGTTCTGTTGAAAAGAATTTGTTTTTTATTAATAGTGGGGTGGCATTAAATGCTTGTTTGAACTCTCAATCTTGTGGAAATGATGGCGTTTTGCCGTGTGGTAATGCTAGTATAGGCGCGGGTCTCATGGAAGTGGCTGCTTGTGATGGTTCTCTTGATTTTCCTACTGTTGAGACATTTAATGAGACATTTAATGCCTCTAATCATGTTAGCGCGGGTTTCCATTATAGCAGTAGTGCAGGTACTGCTCCTTGTAATGCCGCCAACGCCAATGTCAATGGTGAGGACATGGGTGGGTCCGGCTTAGACAAAATGAAGCTTGCTCTTGGTAGTGGAATCCACGTGGAGGCTCAAGAGGGTATTGCTGGATCCTCTTTTAAGGGAACTAAGTGTGCTGATGGGGTTGGTGGTTTATTAGAAGATCCGGTTGCGTCAAGGGAAGAGCATGCATTTAATGCATGTCCCATGAGTGTGAAGGCTAATGATGACAATTTTTTCCTTTTGCAAAGTCATGATCTTGCTAGCAGAGGGTGTAGTTCCACATTTGTAAATCAAGGAATTCATGCTGATTTTTCTAATCATGCTCACAATGGAGGGGTTGCTATCTCGGTGGGAGCTGCCCGTGAGTGTGTGGGGGCTGACCGTGAGTGTATGGGTGCTGCCCGTGGTGTTGGTTCTTCCTTGCATGCTAGCTCTCATACCGTGTTTGGGTCATCTCATGGTGGTGGTGCTGCGATTGTTAGTCCTCGTGGAGATGCTGCTGTTGTTGCTCCAAGGGGTGTTGCTGGTTTATTTAGTCACCATGGCAAGGGTGATTTCCCCCCCCCTGAATTCGTCTCCCGTTGGTGTTAGCTCTTCTGTAGAGGCTGGATTTCAAGCATCCAATGCTCGAACTTGGAGTAGCCTTGTTCAAAATCCTGCAAAGAATTCAAAGCTTCTTCAACTCTCAAGTATGGATATAGGGGAGAGCAAGGAAGGTATTTTTGCTGTTCCTTCCATGGTTATTGATGAAGGTAAATTAGAATGGGAGTTATCCATTTTGGGGTATGTCCTCGACAAGAACCTCCCTTTTCCTATGGTTAGCAATTGGGCCTCTCGGATTTGGGGTGAAGATGTTTCCAAAGTTCTGAAATTTGATAATGGCTTATTTCTTTTCAAAGCTAAAAGTTCTGATGCGCTTGATAGAATTTTAAATGGCGGACCTTATTACATTGCAGGGAAATACTTGGTTCTTAAAAAGTGGGTTTCTGGAATGGAGTTAAAGAAAAATTGTCTCTTTAGAATCCCTATCTGGATTAAGTTCTGGAATGTCCCTCTTGTATTGCGTACTACCAAGGGTATGGAGTTTCTAGGTAGTATTTTGGGATGCCCTCTGTTTATGGACATGCATACTGCCAACGGAAGTCGAGCTAACTTCGCTCGAATTTGCATTGAGATTGACGCAAATAAATCAATTCCTAAATCTTTGAAAGTGGATGTTGGAAATGGTGAGATTGCGGAGATTGAGATTGATCTTCCTTGGTACCCTTCTCGGTGTGAGAATTGTAAAGTGTTTGGGCATGCTTTGTTGAAATGCCCCATGAACCCTCCTTCTCTTGTAGCTGCCAAGTCCGTTAAAGTTTGGAGAGAGAAAAGCATTCAGGTTCCTGCAGCTAGCAATGATCATAGGTCTGAAGTCCCTACTTCCAAAGTTCCTGTTGCGGAAACTTCGAGTGTGAAGATTGATGTTCCCTTGGTTAGCAAAGGTTGTGATACTAGAAATAAATTTAGTGTGCTTGATTCTAGTGATGTTGATTATGATGGGGATTCCCTGCTGGATCATTCGGATATGGTGGATTGTAACTTTGTTGACGTTTCTTTATCTAGGAAATCCCTCAAAAAGAAGCTTAAAGATAAAATTCATTCCCTTAAGAATTCTCGAGGGAGAGATGTTCCTTAGTTTTCTTTGTGTTCCTCCTTGCCTCTTGGGATGTAAGAGGTTTTGCTAGGTTTTGTGTTGTGGCCTTCTGTTGAGGCTCGTGTGTTGCGCTTCATTGTAATATCATGTTTTTTGGTAATATATTTCTTAATTATCCAAAAAAAAAAAAAAAAAAAAAAAAAAAAAAGCTTTCTAGCTACTGGTAGTGTTGATGTAGGCAAAGAGGGTGATGCAGTCGATGTTGATAATGATAGTGAGTCTTGCTGTTCTTGTGATACTTATGGGAATGAAGATTGCCCCAAATGCCATGTTAGTGAATGTGATGGTGATGTAGATGGAGTTGACTATAGTTTGCAGTTCTTTGGCCACGAGGTTGAGGCGCAGTCTGTTTCGAATGGTGCAAGGGAGAGGGACGATTGTATTGTTAGCAAAATGCATGGGATTATTTCTGGCTTGGGCGCTGGTACCAAAGATGTCATTACTTCGAGAACCAAGGTTGGCTGTTCTGACTTTGCATGCATTCCTCCTCCCTTTCCAGCTGCACTAGGTAATGTGTCCCTTACTCAAGCTGATACTTTGCCAGTCTTCGGTTCTAGTATGGGGGGTGCAGACCTCGGGTTGTGTAAATTGGGAAGTGATTTTGGTATTGAGAAATCTTCTAGTGGATGCCTAGTTGCTATTTCTCATGATAGGGAAGGTTCTACAGCTTCTCACGGCACCTTGTCCCCCTCTCTTGAGGTCAATCACACTAGTGGAAGTTCGGGCGTATTGATATGTGGAGTGGCAGACGTAAGTTTTGGTGAAAGTCCAGTTCACGTGCTTGGTTCAGGAAAGGAGGTAAATAATGTTTTTTTATTATCTTCTAAAGTTGCAAAAAATGTGGGTGACTCGGTTATAGATGTTCAATCTAATTTAATTCATGATGTTCAACCCACTGTTAGTGGAGACGGAAATATTTTATTATATAATTCTAGTGGGGCTGGTTCTCAAGTTTGTGATTTACAAGAGGGGGCTGCCAATGGTAAAGTGGGTGCATGTGCTGGCAAAGATATTTTTATATCTTCTAAAAGGCATGGTGTAGCCGAAAGTCAAGATGGGAATGGGCTTCACGTGGGGGCTGAATGTGGTATTGAGAATATTGAAAATTTTGGCATTTTGGGAGCTCACGTGGGTACCATTAAAGACAATAATGCTGGTTTAATTGATTCAAGTGGGGCTGGTTCACAAGACTTATCTCACGTTGTCCCTAAAGACTATGAGAATATGGGAGTTGCCTGGTTGGTAGTGGATGCTGACCGTGATGTTGTGGCTGCTGACCATGTTGACCGTGGGCTTGTTGAGACCTTACGAGCATGTTCACATGTTCCTCTTGTTAACGTGCATTCTTCCCTTCAAGGTACTGGTGGTGAGTTCGGTAAAGGCATATATAATAACTTAAAGGCTGAAATTAAAGATGGGTTGAGTGCTTGTCTTAATACCCGTAAACCTAGTGGTAATTCTCATGGTGGTTTTAATGGTGGCAAAGCTAATAGGGTTCATGCTATCCAAAGGAGGGGAACTCATCTCTTGAGGTCTGAGTTTCCTCCTTTAAAGCCTGCTAAGCATGATGTGGTCACGAATTCCTTTCCTTCTGTTTGGAATAAACCTAAAGCTAACTTGAAGAAACTTTTGAAGAAGGATGTGGGTATTGCCCATAATGGTATTTTTGCAATTCCTGATGATATTATTGATGTGGGTAAGAAATTATGGGAATTTGCTTTTGTGGGACACATTCTGGATAAAAATCTGCCTTTTTCCTTGGTGAATGAATGGGCCAGTCGTACTTGGGGTGATAATGTGCTTGAGGTTATCAAGCTTGAACCGGGTTTCTTTCTTTTCAAAGCGAGTACTGAATCAGCCTTGGATAATATTTTGTATGGAGAACCTTCGTACATTGCAAGAAGGCTTATGGTGATCAAACGATGGCATTATGGGATGGTTTTAGAAAAGGAATATTTTTCTAAAATTCCAGTTTGGATTATTTTAAAAAATTTGCCAATAGTTTTGCGCTCTATCGAAGGTTTAGAATTCATTGGTAGCATTCTGGGTAATCCCCTTTTTGTTGATTTGGATAACTTTGCGAGAATTTGTGTGGAAATTGATGACGACAAGGATATCCCAAATTCTTTGGTGTTTGATTTGGGGATGGGAGTGACTTCGGAAATTGTGTTTGAGATTCCTTGGAAGCCCTCTAGATGTGACAATTGTAAGATCTTTGGGCACTCGTCCTTGAAGTGCCCCTTAGCTAAACCTATTTTTTCGAAGAAGGTGTGGAAGGTTAAGAGTAGCATTCCTCCTGCTCCTAAGGCTAACTCTAATGTGGCTGTCAATGATGTTAGTTGCCCTAAGGACTGTGATCCCTTATCTCCAAAGATTGTGTCCCCGGTTACTGGCTCAGATAAAAGCTCCGATCCTGTTGTGTGGACGGAAGTTCCAACAAAAAATCTCAGAGAGAAATCCGGTTTTGTTAGTAAGGCTGTTAAGCCTTATGATTGCTCAGTGAATGGGAAGAATTCGTTTGAGGTGCTATCCTCTGCCATTGGTTTCGATCCTTCTCTAGGATGTGATCCTGTTGATGATCCTCCTACATCTACAAGAATGAGATTACAAGAAAAATTGAAAGACTTCAAAAATGCTAGAAGAAAGGGTGTTGAACGTCCCTAGTTTTTTGTTTTGTTTTCTTTCCCCTAGCCTCTTGGGTTGTATGAGGTTTCTTTTGTAGGTTAGGGTGTTTGGTTGGCCTTTGGGCTTTTAAGCTTTGGCTTGTCGCCAGGATGGCTTCTGCGCTGTATTTCCTTTTTTGGTTTTTATATATTCTTAATTATCAAAAAAAAAAAAAAGAGCCTTGGAAGGCATTCTTTGATGGAGCGTATAATAAGAAAGGATGTGGAATAGGTGCGTTGTTAGTTACACCGGAGGATAATATGATTCATTTGTCTGTTAGGTTATCCTTCGATGCCACTAATACTATAGCCGAATATGAAGCCTGTATCCTAGCATTAGAAGCTGCCTTAGAATTGGGTGTAGAAGAACTAGAGGTATACGGGGATTCAGCCTTGACTATATGTCAAACTAGAGGAGAATAGAAGGCTCGTGATAAGAAGTTGCTACCTTACCATGAACACTTAGAGACCTTGGTAAAAGAATTCCGTTGGATTGACTTCTTTTACCTGTCTAGGTTAAAGAATAAGTTCGCAGATGCCTTAGCCACTCAAAGTCCTTAAAACTAGTAAACGCAAGAAGCATGCGAATAGCTTCAAGTCTAGCAATCGGTGCATATGTTTCATCATAGTCAATGCCTTCTTGTTGGTTATAGACTTGTGCAACAAGTCTTGCCTTATTTCTAATAACATTATCATCTTCATCCTTTTTATTTCTAAAAATCCATTTAGTGCAAATGATGGTATGGTCATTAAGTTTAGGTACAAGTTCGCAAACTTTATTTCTTTCAAATTGATTAAGTTCTTCTTGCATGGCAATAATCCAATTATCATCATTTTCGGCTTCATTAAAATTTTTAGGCTCAATTTGAGAAACAAAAGCAATATGGTTACAAGTATCTTTATGATTAGAACGAGTACTTACCTTGCGTGAAGGATCACCAATTACTTGATCAATTGGATGATTTTTCACAAATTTCCAAGCTTTTGGCAACTCTTGCAACTCTTGAGGTTCATTAGAAGGTTCATTTTCTACAATTGAAGTGTTCTAATTTGGTTCCTCTTGAGGTGCATCATTTGAAGAAGAGTCACTAATGTTAAACTTGCCAAGCTCTTCATTAGCATTAGATAATAATTTGCAATTTTCATCTTCTTCAACAACATTCTTGGTAACAAATGGATTAGATTCATAAAAAACAACATGAATAGATTCTTGCACGGTTAGAGTACGTCTATTATAAACACGATATGCTTTACTATTAGTTGAATAACGAATAAAAATACCCACATCAGATTTAGACTCAAATTTTGCAAGATAATCTTTATCATTCAAAATAAAACATTTGGATCCAAAAACTTTGAAGTAACCAATATTTGGTTTTCGACCTTTCCATAGCTCATATGGGGTTTTGGCTAGGATGGATCTAATAACCACTCTATTTCCCACATAGCAAGCGGTATTAACCGCTTCCGCCCAAAATGTTCTAGGAAGTTTATGTTCATTAAGCATGGTTCTACCCATTTTTTGTAATGAACGATTCTTCCTTTCAACTACTCCATTTTGTTGTGGAGTTCTTGGGGCCGAGAAATTATGTGAGTATCCTTGTGCATCACAAAAGTTTTCGATATCTTGGTTCTTAAACTCTCTACTTCTATCACTTCTCATACTAATGATGGAGTGGCCTTGTTCTTTTTCAAGTCTTTTACAAAGTTTTATAAATTCACCACATGTATCACTCTTGTGAGATAGGAATAGAACCCAAGTATACCTTGAGTAATCATCAACTAAGACAAAGGCATAAAGTTTACCACCAAGACTAGCTACATCATTTGGTCCAAACAAATCTAGATGTAACAATTCCAAAGGCCTAGATGTAGAAATATGCTCTTTGGTTTTAAAACTAGTTTTGATTTGTTTTCCAAATTGGTATCCATCACAAATTTTATCTTTTGAAAAGTTAGCTTAGGGCAAGCCTACAACAAGTTCATTTTTAGAAAGCTTTTGAAGCAACTCCATATTTGCATGCCCAAGCCTTCTATGCCATAACCAATTTGAATCTTGTAAAGCGGAAAGACATGTTACATCTTCAGATGTTAAGTCATCAAAACAAGTGATATACACATTTCCAAGACGTTTTACAACAAGGATATTGATTTTGTTTTTATCTAAAACATTGCAAGAATTAGAAGTAAAATTCACAAAATAGCTAATATCACACAATTGACTAATGCTAAGTAAGTTATGCTTTAAATTTCTAACAAGCAAAACATTATCAATAGTAATAGAGCCATTACCAATTTTACCTTTACCAATAATCTTGCCTTTGCTATCATCACCAAAGGTTACAAGTCCACCATCTTTGAGAGTTAGTGAAATAAATTTGTCTTTGTCACCGGTCATATGCCTTGAGCATCCACTATCCAAATACCATTGATCCTTTTTGTTATTGGATTTCAAGCATACCTACAAACACAATACAATTGAACTATTGGTACCCAAATCTCCTGGGTCCTATAAGGTTAGGATTCTCAAACGTTCAAGTTCATTCATAGTAATTGTCTTAGGTTCAAATGATTTCTTGGATGAAGGTTCCCTTTTAATCCAAGCTACCATTTTCCCAAGTCCTCTTTTTCCTCTAAATGGACATTTGAATGTGACATGTCCTTTTCTCTCACAATAATGACAAGTAGCATTAGGATTTTGTTTAGTAATGTGTGAATGAGAGTGAGGTTTTGGTTTAGGTTTCTTGGTGTCCACTTTTTTTTTTTTTTTTTTTTTTTTT
>JAESVK010070806.1:0-19776 GCA_017140935.1 Hamamelis virginiana
AGTTACCAAAACTTTACGCCTATAATATTCAAGTTCAAAAATGGCAAGTTGGCAACATTATCATGAGTTACCAAAACTTTATATCTACAATACTCAAGTTCTAATTTCATATTATATGTTAGTTTTTCTCTTCTCTATAATCTTTATAAAATAAATGAGATATTAACAACTTCACTCTACAAGAAAAACCTAAACTTCTCTAGTCACATCAAGGCATCAATTGTTACTCTCTTGCCGCAAGTTGTATCCCACTTTCCTTCCATGCCTTTCAAGGGATCCAAAATAGACATAGCTGTTGAATACTGCCATCATGCAAACCCAACCAGACTTCTTGGCTTGGTAGCTCCATCAGGGAGGAAACAAGTGGTGGAATACATAAGAGAATCTTTTATTTGTGAAAATTATAAATAAACTGCAGCAAGTTTAGCAAACCCATTACCAAATGGTGAAACATATGATCTAAAATAACAATACTGTGAGGCCTGGTTAGTCACATCTACTGTGAAAATCCAACAGGACTGGCTTTCAAGCCCTTCGTCAACAGGACTTAGGTTAAAACAAATAAAAAAAAAAAAAAGTGAAGTATCATGCTCCATAACTTATATGGTTACAAGATTGGTAAAAATAAAATGGAACTGCATGACCCTAAGATTAAAAGATGAGAATGGAAGTGAGAAGGATAAAAGACAAAGCAAAGAAAACCCAAGTAGATAGAAAGAAAATATAATTGTGAGACATGGACTGGAAACTACCTATGATTTAGCTAATAACACAAGAAAAATACCTCAAATAATGCAGGCTATTTTTCAAATCCAGCTAAAAATCCATGTAGTCCAGTAAGATGGGCATCAATGTTCAAATATATTTTCAAGTTATTTACAGAGAAAACAAATTAAAATAAGCAAACCTCCAGCATACAGGTTCCCAATGTTCTGAATTGCATCAATGGTAGCTAAAGAGATTTGAGGGAAGCTAGTCCCAAAGGCCAAAAGAGTTATGTCTGCAATTGTGTAATTCCACACCTTTTCATGCCTAACATATTCAACATTTGTGCAAGGATCTCTCACTACCACTTTCCTTGTTTGCTTAACAACATTCTCCATAGACCGGAAAAAACGAGCAGTTATAGCTGATAGCCCAATGAAACAATAAGCAAGACCAAGAAAATATAAAAAGGCTCGCAACACATCTCCAAGGGAAGTTTCACCACGAAAAAGAAAGTAGCTTTCACATTTTTCATGCCCAAAATGACTGGAAATTCCAAGTATGCTCTCAGTGGTTTGATTATGTACCAAGGCCATCTTAAATCAGTCTCGAGTCACAGTTGAAGTGTGCACCATAAGTAATTGCAAAACAGTATTATGCCCTGACACAAATGAGAAGCTAAATTCAATTAAATACAACTAGCTATTACCACAAATCAAACAACTCACACAAAACAAAATTTCAAAACTTTATTCATTTAACAACAAAGTATTGCACATTGGCATGTCTTAGGATATTATTTTATTATTATTATTTTTTTTTTCATCTGGCATGTCTTCGGAATCAATAACAAGATTTATTATGCGTCATACAAATAATGTCAAATATATCTCAACGAAAATTCATGCCATAAAAACAGGCATCAACAAAGCTGTTTTCCCTTGCCTCTGCCCATATACAGGACTTGCATCCAATCAAACAAAAATGAAATACAAGCAAATCATCTGGACTATATAATAAGTGGAATTTATTTCCAACCAACAATGATACTCTTTCTAGCTAGCCAAAAGACAACAGATTGGATATTTCACATTTTTGTCTAAGAGAAATTTCATCTGCAGCTCCAATTTTACTGTATATGCATTTCAGGAATAAGAAAAAGTATACAGAGCTAGAGGAGATGGAATCCTTCTAAACCCCAATCCCACTGTCAGTGAACCCCTTAAACTAATTTAATTTAAAACAATAAATGAAAAATTAAGTCTCTACACACCCTCCTCTCTGCTATTCTGATTCAAAATCTTATAATTAGGTGGATAACAGGAACACCCTTGTCATATAATATAACAGTAAGTTCTTCAATCCACCACACCTACTTCAATAACTACATTAAGCCCACATCCAATCTAAATCATAACAATAATGATGATGATAACAAACCCTAAACTCCCACGCTTCTGTCCCTATTGAAAGCTCACAGCTCAAATAGTTCTTCATCAAATACGCGCGCGCGCGCGCGCACACACACAGAGGCATGACGCCTATGAACCTAATCGCAATAAAAAAGGAGTGTTAAATGTTTAACTAGAATTACATTTCGATCTTAATAAAAACAAAAACAAAAATTTGATATGTAAATACATTCATACACACGCAAATCTCTCTCTCTCTCTCTCTCTCTCTCTCTCTCTCTCTCTCTCTATATATATATATATATATATATACACACACAAATAATATGTATAATATAATATACTCAAAATGATTCATTGATGAGAATGACTGAATGAGAGAGTTGTGATGTTACCAGCACAGGAAGAAAAAGAGCTGAGATGAAAGACAAAGATGAATTTGCAACCGGAACCGTCGTCTGTGAGATCGCCGGAACCTTATCGGTAACACCGGGAAGCCGGAGTTTCGGCGAGAAACCGACGATGTATGTCTTCGAAAAAAGTAAGAAAATGAAGGCGCTTGAGAAGATGACGAAGATTTGTGATTTTGTGCATTTGTGGGCAGACTTCGAAGGTCACAAAACATGCATGGGGCCTCTCTTCTTCTAACTCCATCTCATGAAAAAGAAATGAAAAATCTAGCTCATCCAAAAAAAAAGGAAAAGAAAAATCTCTGTCTGCCAAACAGTCCCTTACTCAAAACGGGCAGCCTCCAGTGAACTTCCTTCCTTTGGGTGAAAGTGAGCTCCCTTCAATTAACTGAATCTGTAATTCAGTTTTAAATTTTAATTTGTCTAAATATAACAGTGAGTTAGAGCATCTTTCAGTCCCCAATGGGACGTTATTTAAGTTGTCATTATCAAAATTTGGTATTAGCACTCAAATAGATTACTTCGGTGGTGTGTTATTTGGAATGTCAAATTTTAATAATGGCACATAAAGCTGCCGAGTTTGACGCCTTGAATGACAAATGCTATTTTTGGCATATTATAATTTTCTTTCAAAACTCCAAAATATATCATTATTGTATTAGGTTACATATGTGTCAAAATTTGATATTGATACGATTTGGTACCATTTGGGATAAATACTTAAAATTATTATTTATGGGTCACGTTCTCCTTATCATTCTTTTTACCATTATTTCCACTATTCATTTTCAAAACACCAATGTGGGTCTAATATTTTGAGAATCCGACCGTTGGGTTATATACTCTTATTATACAAGTCATATATGTCAAAAATCACATTGATCCAACGGTCAAATTTTAAAAAATCTCATAGTTAAAAACTGTGATATTTTTACTTATAATAGTTTTTCACAGCGACATTTTTCAAAAACCAACCGTTAGATCACTCTGATTTTTTATATGCATAATGTATATAAGCAGAATATCTAATCCAACGGTCGATTTCTCAAAATATTGGACCGCATTGATGTTTTGAAAACGGATGATAGAAATAATGGTAAAAAAGAATGAACATGGGAACGTGTCCCTTTATTTATAATAAATATATTTATAATTATTTATTAATACAAATTGCAAAAGAGAGCTTACAGTAGGGACAAATTTGTACTGATTGAAAAAATATTTTCTATAATTTGTACAATAGGAAGTATGGATGGAGACTTGAATATGATGTTTGGTAATATTATTATTAAAGTCTAATGACACAATAATAACCATAAATTAAAGGGCACATGTGGGTACCACTCTAGAGGGGATACGTAGAATTTGTCAATAAATGGCCATCACAAAAGATTACGATGTTTTTCAAAAATTTGACAGGAGATGATGAAAAGTACAAAATTACACTATTACCTTTTGATTATTTATACTAGTATTAATTAATATATTTTATTAGGTCTATATATTAAATTATTAAAGTTGTGTTTAGATGCATAATGTGTTGTTTTTCTTCCTATTCCAAATTTAAAAATGACTCTTAAGCGCCTGTTTGAGAATTTTAAAAATTGGGTCTGGCCTGTTCTGATCATTTTCTGTTATATGGCT
The DNA here is from genome assembly GCA_017140935.1 of Hamamelis virginiana. NCBI lineage: Eukaryota > Viridiplantae > Streptophyta > Magnoliopsida > Saxifragales > Hamamelidaceae > Hamamelis > Hamamelis virginiana. The sequence continues at coordinate 4,172 of JAESVK010070806.1, forward strand.
TTTATGTAAACCAACTTACAATTGGTTTGAAAAAATTATGTTCATACCTTATTTTCTGGACATGATTGAACTGATCTGCAGAAAAAATGCACTTACCAAACAGTACTAAATAAAAAATCAGATAAGCTTATCATCAGCTGATTAAGTACTTAAGTTTGCCAAATACCCCATTATTTTCATTTTTTTTTAATTTTTTTTTTTAAAAAAAAAAGATAAGAAGCATGTTTTATAATGATAATTTTCATTTTCATTTTAAAAAAGTATTATAAATATTTAAATATGTTTACCTTTAAAATTGTAGAATCGAGGCAACAATGACAGCACATGCTATTGACCCTTAAATTTTTTTAAAAAGCATCTATACTATTATTTTTAGCTATAGAAGTATTAATAAAAATATTATATTATTATTTATATTAGGTATTAATTAAAATTTTAAAATCAAGCTGATCAAAATAATTAAACTTTTTAATAGCTTATTTAGGAATTATAAAAATGAATCAGGGTAAGTTCACTCTTTTATTACCAGCTGATTTTTAAATAAATCCAGCTTAGAGACAGTTAAGAAAAAAAAAAAGGGACATGTTTCTATTTTATATTTAAGGAGAAATTACAGTTTAGCCCCCTGAATTATAAACTATTTTTTAATTGTCTCTTGTAGTATCTATTGAAGCAATGTGCTCCCTGAACTATTGTCTCTTTTCAAATTATCACATTCTCGCAATTAGTCATTTGCATTTTTTAACTGAAAAATAGCTTGTTATTTTTTTTATGCAATATTTATCATAGATTGCTAATGGGTTTACAAGCATATCAGTGAAGTTGCATGATTTTTCTCAATATGTTATATTTATTATGAAATTTATTTACTGTATAGAGAAAATAATTCATAAAAATTAAAATTTATTAAGAAAAAATCATGAAAATTCACTAATATGCAAATAGACACATTAACAGTTTATGATAAATACTGCACAAAAAAAATAACAAGTCTAATATTATTTTTAAGAGACAGAAGTGAGCAATTTGTTACATTAAAATAGTTCAGGGCATATTGCTTCAATCGATACCACATGGGAGCAATTTAAAAAGGACATATAATTTAGGGGACAATTGTAATTTTCCTTATATTCAGTACATAACTTAATAGATTTTTAGATAAATTGAACACACCAAATAATTGTAAAATAAAAGCCGACAAACAGTCATAAGTCTCAAAATACAGAAAATTTCAAATTCAACTTAGAAATAGCATGAATGAGCTTTGTCAGCTTTTAAGAATTAATGAGGTCATATATATTTTTTAATATATTTTTTATTTATTCAATATAATTTTTGAAGGGATCAAATCAGGTTACTTTCTAGTAAAATAGTAGTAACTAGACAAGATAATCCATCTTCAACACCTTGCCGGTTTGTTGGCATTGAAGTCCAATACGTTGATTGGACCAAAGGTTGAGTTTTTTTTCATAAATGATCTTTTGAAATAAAATTATTTTACATCTGACATTTTGCAAAAAATATTTTCATATCTAATTTCATTGACTCAGTCAGTGTTAATGCGAAGTTAAAAAATGTTGTACTGAATAACATGATATTTAATGTAACATTAACATATGATAGTTGACTGGGCCAACGGGATCAGATGTGGAAATATTTTTTACAAAAGGTCAAATGTGAAATAATTTTATTTCAAAAGATTATTTATAGAAAAAACTCCAAAAGGCTCGATACCATTTTGATTAGATGTACGAATTGCACCTATAAAAGCTCGATGGTGAGACTAGGAAATGCCTCATAAATTGAAAGGATGTTCTTGAATTACAAGTGATTATGGTAAAAGTTAGGAGTTTCCTAACTTTTGTGACAATTACTGTATGTAAATTTTTTCATGCTTCTTATCATCCTTCCAAGTTATTTAGCTACCCTTCAAGGCATTTCTCTAAATGAACATTTGTTTTAAATACTTTTTGCAAAGCCAGTATTATTTGCAGAGATTTTGTTTTATTGGTATCACATTTGGGTTTTGGGTGTGCATCACAATATGCCACAACAAGCAAAGGAGAATTCAACTGATGGAAAGGTACCCATGTGGAGAGAGACATCCTCGTTTACACATCTCATATGCTTCATTTTTGTTCATTGACAGGACTTATACTTGACATGACGTGCTGTGATGCAAATATAAACACGCTATAATAAAAAAAAAAAAAAAAAGTAGGTAAGAGGTAACTTGAGAACCTTATGCACAGCATGCCATAACACTAGTTATTTTGAATATAATTTAGATCATTTATTGATCTGTTATTGTCAATCCTGTTGCCTTTCATCATGCTAATCTTTTTCTTTTCTTTTTTTAATTATTAAAAATATGAAAGAATGATGTTTAGATAAAATCTTTGATGATTATATCTATCTTTTTAATTATATAAAATTTATATAATGAGAAAACAATCCGATCTAGAGTCAAAAACACCTAAAAGAAGAAACCTCAAACATGCTCATGAATATTGTTCGAGACAAATTGCAGCAATTTGTGTTCATTCTAACTAGTGGGTAGATTTTCTCTGTGTTTTCCTCATCGAAAGCTGACTATCACATTCACTTCAAGTTTCTCCGAATGACAGCAATATAGTGTTTCTTCATTGAAGAATGAAGAAAATATATAAGTAAAGTATTAATGTGAAAAGCAGTGAAATTTTAATTACAAGCATCATTTCCTTGGTCACATTTGGGGTTGGGGATTTGGAGCACATATAAACAGATTATGCTGAGCTATGTTCATGATAAGAATGACAAACAAACATATAAACATAAGATTGTAGAACGGTGGAATTAACCAACCTGCTCCAGCTTGAAAGTGTCACAATTAAGCTATCTCGAACCGCAGGCCAAGTAATATTGTCCTTGAAATCTTCTTTGTTATTGGAAAACCTTCATGTATAATGTGAAGTTCCGATCTCAATGTGAAGTTTCAATCTTATATAAGTTTCGCATCTTAAATTTGGTTGCATGCACCAATTGAGTCCCCCTCCTAAAGCCAAAAATGGGTGTTTCAGAGTTGTCATCTTAAGTTTACTTGATTAAGGTTGCAGCCAGGAATTCCATCCGACTAAAGCCTAAATGGCCAATTGAAGTTGGGGACCAATCCCAATATAAGAATGATAAATTTATCCAATTTACCAATAATCTTTACAAGAGCATAACCCATTTGCAAAATGGTGAAACCGATTGCAATCTCTAACAGTGATCTCCCGGCCAAACACTCTAGTTATCATCTTTATGGCAACATGACAATCCCCACATATCCTGAGGTTTTTAATAATATGTATTGGTGTACCTGGAGTTGTCTTTAAAAAGCCAAAGGCAATGGCCAATTTTTCACTATGAACTGAAAGTGCCATCTCCTTTCCTTCCTCATCCAAGTCAAGTAATACCTCCATAGTGTTTCCTACATAACCATCCATCTTTAACCTCTTTATAATCTCCTCAAGCATCATATATATCTCCCTAGTCTCTGGATGAGACTCATCTCCCACACAGAACTCGTGAAGGACACCGCTTAACTCAACCAAGCTACACCCGGGAACTTTCTTGATCCCCTTTGTTTCCATTAGATTTCTCACATGCCTAACATCCATCCACCTACCCGTCTTTGCATATACATTCGATAGAAGCACGTACGCTCCACTATTTGTGGGTTCCAACTCAATTAGATTCTTGAGTGCAACCTCGCATGTTTTGATATCGCCATGCATCCTGGATCCACTCAAAAGTGCTCCCCACACTAGCACATCAGGCTCCATAGGCATCGATGTTACCACATTCCATGCCTCCTCTATGAGACCAGCTCTCCCATAAAGGTCAACCATGCAACCATAGTGTTGGATCAAAGGAGTAATGCCAAACTCACCACTCATCCTCCGAAAATACTCCTTCCCTTCACTCACCAATCCCCCATGCACACAAGCACAAAGAACACCCAAGAATGTTACAGCATTGGGCCTCACCCCATGTTTTGTCATCTTCGAGAAAAAATCAAGGCATTCCTCACCATGCCCATGCATAGCGAGGCCCGATATCATGGCACTCCAAGCCATCACATCTTTATTAGGACCCAAGTTGTTAAACACCCATCTCGCCCTTTCAATACTCCCACATTTCGCATACATGTCTATCAAAGAAGTCCCTAAAACGACATCGACTTCCATCCCACACTTGTCTATATAAGCATGAGCCCACTTTCCATGCTCGAGTGCACCTAGCCGTCCACAAGCCGAAAGGACACTCGACATGGTAACTTCATTAGGCCTAACATCATCCACTTCCAACATTTGCATATCCCGAAACAACTCAAGCGCTTCTTTATATTGACCACACCTTACATACCCATTTATCATACAACTCCAAGATATCACATTTCGCTCAGGCATTTCATCAAACAACTTTCGTGCAACATCAATAAAACCCACTTTAACACAAGCATTTATGATTGAATTCCAAGAAGGCAGATCGGGTTGGGGAATTTCATCAAACACTTGTTGGGCAAGACCGAAATTGCCACAGGATGAGTACATATTGATGAGTGACGTTTGAACAAATGGGTCACCGGCAAGCCCGAAGCGGAGAATTTGGGCGTGAATGCGTTGACCGGAGAGGAGTTGAGGTGGGACATTGAAGGATTGGAGAAGGAAAGGGAAGGTGTGGAAATCGGGGTCGACACCATGAAAGCGCATGCGGAGGAAAATGGAGATTGGGGAATTGATTGGGAACGTGGGTCGAGTCCAGGCTTGGACGTGGGCTCGTATTAAAGTGTTCCAGATGAAGGATTGAACGGTCGGGTGAGCAAGATGGAGAGATGGGTGCGTGGAGGATATGAGCTTTGTAGACGCTGGCATTCCTGTTACGGAAGGCGGGAAACTTTTTCCAAGTCATTTTTCTGAAGAGCTTTGTCTTAATTTTAAAAACTCATGAAATGCCTTCAATTTTTGCCTCATTTTACTCCTATTTATGGTGAAAAAATTGTCATCGTTTTCATTTTTTTCATTTACAAAAATAACAAAATTATGTGCAAAATACAATGAAATAGGTCAATTTATATGGAATTTGACTAGAGGACTAGAGCAGCATGGCCGATCATAGTTATAAAATGGCCACGAGCCACCAATGAAGAGAGAAATAAACCTCAAGAGATTATTCAAGTAAGGGGCGGAGCAAGGATTTAAGGTTCAGGAGGCTAAGGTAAGAACTAAGAAGCTAATAAATCTATATACACACATACAAATGTGCTAATATCAGGTACACCTGATGCAAGCCCTCTTGTAGAGCCACTTGCACAGTAAATTTTGAAAAACTGACCGTTGGATTAGATACTCCTATAATGTATGTCATGCCTGCCAAAAATCACAGTGATCCAATGATTGGTTTTTTAAAAATGTAACTTTGAAAAACTATTTTGTTCTTTAAAATGTTATCATTTTTTTGCAGTCAATTGTCTCATAAACCAATCGTTGGATCACTGTGATTTTTAACAGGCATGACATATATTATAGGGGTATCTAATCCAACGGTCAATTTTCCAAAATTTGCAGTGCAAGTGGCTCTACAAGAGAGCACCTATTAGCACCTCTGTACACACATGTGATTTTTTTTTTTTCAAAAGTTTGGGGGGGCTATAGCCCATTAATAGCTTCGCCCCTGATCCAAGTGGTACTTGGGGCGAGCCGTCAACTCAAACATCTTAGGTCCGAACCTTGGCAACTCCTTGAGGATAAGCTATGAGGATTTATTCTCATGAATTTTCTAGTCTCTGCGTGGATGGCCTACCTTTGACTCGATCGGGGAGTCAGGGATGGGGCAAACAAAATTTACTCCACCGGGGTATAGAGTGGGAACGGGTTTACCATGCCCCGCCCTGCTCATTTTTCCCACCCTGTGGGGATTCCCCATCCCCGATTCATTTTCATCAAAATAATTAATACAAGTTTGTAGAGAGGTTCGAACCCATAACATCATGTCTTTTATGAAAAGGCTTACCACTAAGTTATGTATGACCTCATATATATATAAGTTGTGATATATAATATTTAACCTTATTTCGTATATTTTTATAAATCTATATCTATATCTATATCAGCTATACTACTTATAAAAGGCCCAATTTTTAAAAAACTTTTGATCGTCTAAAATGCCCTCGCATTAAATGTTAATGACCCTTTTACTCTCTTGCAATATTAATTACATGAAATTAATCTTTAATTCATTTTTTTAAGAGTCATATTTTCAATTAATTTCCTAATTCAACAAAGTTTGTTATTTTTTTAGTGTTTTGAATATTAAAAAAAAATAACAAAAAAATTTATCAAATAAAGAGGGAACTAACAATAAATTTTTTGTCATACTCGCAAAAAATCACAGTGATCCAACGGTCAGTTGACCTTATCCATTATAACAAAAATTACTTATGTTGGTTTCATCTAAGCTGTGTGTATCATATGGTTCTTATTTATATTGTACAAATGTTAACATAGGGGTGCTATTTTGTAAAACCGACCGTTGGATAAGATGTTCCATATATACACATTGTGCACAGAAAAAATTACATAGATCTGACAGTTAGTTTTTTAGAAAACATTTAAATCGTTTAAACTTGTGTATCATATGGTTCTTATTCATATTGTACAAATGTTAACATGTTGGTACTATTTTTTGACACCAACCGTTGGATAAGATGTTCCATATAAACACATTGTGCATGCAAAAAATCATATAGATCCGACGGTTGGTTTTTGAGAAAAACATTTAAATTGTTTAAACTATGCAAATTTAATATCATAGTTTTTTCAAGAATGTGGCATTTAGAAAAAAATAACCGTTGGATCAACATGATTTTTTTCATGCATGTCTTACATAAGCAGAACATCTCATCAAACAGTTGTTTTTTTAAATGTCATAGGGAGAAACTGAACAACTACATACTGTATCATGTAATTCAATATATTAATGCTTGAATGCATGTAAATTTATATGTACTATGTGTCCGTGTGTATATAGACTCTGTGTATATATATTTTCAAACTATAGATATATATATATATATATATGAATCTTAAAAAAGGAATTAGAGATAAATTAAAGATAAACTTCATGTAATTTATTGTTAGTTATCTCTTTATTCAATAAAACTTATTGTTATTTTTTTTTAATATTCAAAACACTAAAAAAATAAAAAACTTTGTTGATACTTTGTTGAATTAGGAAATTAATTGAAAATATGACTATTAAAAAATGAATTAAAGATAAACTTCATGTAATTAATATTGCAAGAGGGTAAAATTGTCATTAACATTTAATGCGATGGCATTTTAGTTGATCATAAGTTTTTTCAAAATTGGTCTAAGTAGTATAGATTTATGAAAGGATATGAAATAAGGTTAAATATTATATATCACAATTTAAAAATATAAGTTTATATATAACTTAGTGGTAAGACTTTTTCATAAAAGGTACGAGGTTCTGGGTTTGAACCTCAACGGCGGGATGTGAAGTGTTTTCTTATCGGGGACGGGTAGCAGAAAAACGGATCCGCCCGCCCGCCCCATTGCCATTCCTATGCAAGGTGGGAGGCACAGACGAAGAGCTCGCTGCTCATACATTGCTACATTCACACTCCTCCTCGAGAGGTTCCTATGACCATCCAAAATCAGTAGGAGCTTCTACATCATCATCACTCCTTTTCAGATCCACAACCAGTACGTGCTTACAAACCCTCATCTACGCCCTTTTCCTAAATCTTTATATGCACACAAATTATATATAAATACAAGTACTTTGAATAAATGTTTAGCTTTCTCCGCAAAAGATTACTCCCAAAATGGATGGTAGTAGGAGATTCAGCCAGCACTCAACTGGGTTTTATTCAAACTGCACTATTGCAATCCTTCTCATCATCATCATCAAAATCAGTTAAAGATGAAATACGACGGTCTTTCACAGTGTCTTACCTTATAAACTCATGTGGGTTGTCCCTAGAAGCTGCAATTTCTGCTTCTGAAAGGGTACACTTTAAAGCCCCAGAGAGACCGGATTCTGTCCTCACCCTTTTCAGAGACCATGGATTCACCAACACCCAAATCACCAAACTCATCAGGGCACGTCCAATTCTTCTTACATACAATCCTGAGAAAACCCTTTTGCCCAAACTTGAGTTTTTCCGTTCTATTGGCTTTTCGAGCACTGAACTTGCAAAGATCCTCTCGTCCTGCTCAACTATCTTAGCAAATAGCTTAGAAAACCAGCTTATGCCCTGGTATAATTTTCTCAATAGTTTACTTATGGAGGATAAATATGTCGCCAAAGCTATCAAGATGTACCCCAAAATTTTTAATCATGATGTGGGAAAGAATTTCGCTCCTAATATCTCTGTCTTGAGAGAACTTGGAGTGCCTGAATCCTGTATCTTGTTAACGGTAAAGTATCATCCCTTTGTATTTTGTGGAAATCGTATGAGGTTCAATAAAATTGTCAAGGAGTCGATTGAAATGGGATACAATCCCAAGAAGACTGAATTTGTTGAAGCGTTGATGGTGTTCTGTGGGACGAAAGAGTCAACTCGTGAACATAAAATGGAGGTTTTTAGGAGGTGGGGTTGGTCTAAGGATGAGGTCCGAATATTGTTCAAAAAACTTCCCCTTTCTATGCATATGTCTGAGGAAAAAATAAGCTGTGCAATGGATTTCCTCGTAAACAGGATGGGTTGCCAGATTGCCGCTATTGCCAGATATCCATTGGTTCTCCATTTTAGTTTAGAAAAGAGAGTCATTCCAAGGTACTCGGTTATTAAAGTTCTGCTGTTGAAGGGCTTGATAAAGAAAGATTTGAGTTTTAGTACTTTTATGATTCCAAATGAGAAGCAATTCCAGGATAAGTTTGTGACCAAATATCTGGAAGATGTTCCTCAACTGTTGAATGTGTATCAAGGGAAAATGAGTCTTTTGGAACTAGGCTTTGGATCTGAGGAAATATGTGGGATGAAGCAGTTGTAGCGTGTCAACTTTTCAGCTCAAGTAATTATTAAATCTGTATTTGATGGTAGTTCAATTTTTCATCACTCAGTTTTACTGAATCTACATTGTTCTGAATGCAACAGTAGGATTATTTTGATCTGGCCTGATGTTATTAATTTTCTTTCCCTTGTTCTGCTTTTCGTCCTTTTGAGATGTCTAATATTGCATGCCTTAAGCACACGGTTATATTTTCAAAGGTAATTGAGAAGTGACAGGGTGATAACAGATATACAACAGTGTTTTCAATATCAAGGCTCTAAATTTTGGTCGTTTGATTTCTATTGGTCACCAATATATCTACCAACTCCCTTCTTACTTGAATAAGAAATGGCAGGTGACTTTGTTTCGCTTTAATAAACTTTAGGGATGATATAGATTTGCCCGAAGATAAATGATTGAATTACACCAAGTGGTAATATCTTTATTTGCTATTAAAAGGTTTCACAAATGAAGATTTCAACTTAGTTTCAGTGTTCTATTGCATTTATACTTTATGTTGGGTTTCATATGTTATTGGGACTTGGGAGGAAGTTTCACAAGGGGAAACAGGTTTTATGATTGGCATTTTGAGATTAGGATTTGTTGGATGAAGCAGTTGTAGTCTTGTAGGTTGTTACAATATTTATGAGAGGGATTTTGTTTTTAACAATAGCAGGTTTTGTTATATTAGAAGATGTACTATAGAGCACCAGATTGCCAGTAGATGGCAAGCCGGTTATGGGTATAGATTTAGATCCATACAAGGTTTGTTTAAAATACTTACGTATTGGTGGTGGTTGTAAAAAAAAGGGCAAAAAGAAAACAGGTAATGTTGATTTTGATTTGGCTTAGGGAGAAATTTCAGGTAGTTCCTGCTAATATAGATAGAGATAGTCCTGATCTGGAACCATATGTTCGAGCTTCTATTTTATATGTTATTGGTTATGCAGTTCTTCCGGATTAATGCAGACCTAAAGTTTCTTTTTTTTACCTTCCTCTCATGGAAAATCTTGAAGAATTAAAGGATCATGCATGGGATGCTGCATTGTTAGCGCACCTACTCGTTGCATTAGAAAGTTGCAAGTATCTCCATTCAACAAGTTTGAGTGGGCACACCTAATCTCTAATGGTAAGCATTAATTTCATGTGTGCTAATGGGTTTTTTTTTTTTGAATCTTTATGTTGCAGAATTATATTATTCATTTTTACATTTGAATTAGCTTGTTTAAGAATTTTTGGTATATTTTTAAGCATTTTTTTTGCAATGATGCATATTCCTAAGCTTGCAATGCTTGTTTTTCATGCTGTAACTCATTTATTGAATGATCCTTACCCGAATAATTTTCCTTTGTTTATGAGCTGGAGAGTTTCTCTGTAAACTCTCTAAACTGTAATGTATCTAGCTACAATACGTTCGATGGTAGATGTTCAAGCTTCCGTTTACGTGGTACAAGTGAGAATCGGTATGTTTACTACGCCTCCAATCCCCTCTTACAGATCATTTTTCCCAACTCTTGAGACAGGTAGCCATCTTATATGGACTCAATGTGAGGATTGTAGAACTTTTGGCCATGGCTGCTTTGATAAAAAAGAACCTACATTTCCCAACAAGCATTCTCATACTTATCATCCTCTCCCTTGCAGCAACCACCCATTTTGCTACAGCGGAGAATGCATTGGCAACACGTGCTCATACAAAAGAAAATATGCTGATAATTCCTCCACAGGAGGAATTCTTGCCACAGAGACTCACTTTTGATACAGATAATAATGATACCAAAAGAATCGATGGCTTGGTCTTCAGCTGTGGAATCAACAACATTAATTTTGTTTACCTGTAAGGCAATCAAATTGCAGGAATAATGGGTTTAGGCTGGAAACTTTGATCATTCATAAACCAGGTAAAATCTTGGAGCCATGGTTGCTTCTCATATTGCCTGCAAGTAGACAAAGCCCGTGAGTCTCCGATATTTCTTCATATTGGTGCAGATATGGTGCAAAGACATGATTTACATGTTACACCATTATCATCAAGCTCCAGAAACTAAAGCACTGGCCCTTACTAGGACTTGCTAGGCATAAACATTGGCGATATGCGGCTTGCAATCCCACTAGAAACTTTTGTTCGAAGAAAAAAATGTCACTGGTGGTTGTATAATTGATTCAGGAGCTGCAATCTCACACATTGTTAAAGAAGCTTACGATTTGCTAAGAAATACAACGGCAGCAATAGTGTTGGGGTTTCATTTCAGGATGATTGGTGGGCAGCACAGCTTGGATCTCTGCTCTGAGCTACTGGATAAGGGAGGATTCAGATATCTTTTGGGGAGCACTGCAGAAAAAAACTTAGGTTTATATTTGATACTAGTCAGTATAAATTGTCTTTTGGTTCAGAGGATTGCACTAATGGTGCATGAGCTCTGTTTTGTTCTGTCTCTAGTGTCTTGGAATGAAATCAATCATTCAATTGTATGAAGACTCTCTCTCTCTCTCCCTCTCTCAACACTGCTTAACACCTAGAAATATTCATCTCTCTCGAATGTGGTATCCTGATGCAGCTGGGTATTAGGAAAATGAACCAGATAAAAGTAATCTCCTTCGAGCGTGTTGATTGTCTCCATGACAATTCTACGACCACCACGCAACCCGTTGATTTTCTAAATATCTATAATTTGTTGACTTACAATGAATGCTGAAGACTAGGGAAAGAATATAACTCTTAATAAATTAAAGAATAAAACTCTTAATAAATTTTTATTAAATAAAAGACTGATCGGCTAATACGGCTAGAAGCATATGTATACTTGCAACAACTCTCGAAACCTTAATACAACCGAAATAAGGAAAAATTAACAAAAAGGAAAATTTTCCAAAAACAGAATTATGCAATATAAAGCTGAAATCTATTAACGTAGATCTTAAGAATCACTACAGAGTCAATGGTTTATCAAATGGGCTTTTGTAGGGAAAGTAATTGAAGAGATAAATCTTTCCAAAAATAGCAAAATTGCTTAATTTGAGACATAAATGAAGGAATTTGGGCAAAAAAGGACGTATGTCACAACCACAGGCGTGAGTGTCGATCGTCTCACCTTTCCATTTGATCTATCCATTTTCATGTAATTCCGTCTCCAAGGACTTTCAATCCCACTAGTCTCTTTCTTTTTTTTCTTTTTTCTTTTTTGATTATATCCAAAAATTTCCCTTTCTGCCCATTTCTATTTGGACCCCTTTTGTTGATCCAGCTGTTCTATAAAATTTTGAGTCACAAGCCTAATGCAATTTACATCATATCCCAATTATTGCCTTAATTAATCATCAGATTCGGATAAGGCTATTGTTTACTCTACATTGGTTAACACCTAAAAAAATTCACCTCTCCTCTTTGTGTAAACAAGTTATCCTAATCTTCACCCCGATTTATTCTCATATGCAGATAATGTCATATTCACTCTAGCAATTTATATCTAAAAAAATTCAACTGATGAGACTATCATAACTCATGAGAGAGAAATGAGCCCCAAGACTTGCTACTTCAAGTACCAAGCTATCCCTTGGAGTCTTTGTTTTTCTCCCTCACGCGAAACCAGGAACAGTTGACAGAAATGAAGGGAAAAACAATAGAATTCATTTCAATTGAACAAATTTCATAGTGAAAGAAAATACTTTTATGGTCTAGTTCATTTATTAAAGTAGTGTTTTTTTTTTTTCTTCAAAAGCAATCCTACCTACATTTTACTATGAGTAACGCTAAAAGAATTAAATTTTAGATCAAAGATAGATCTTAAAATATATTTTTTAAATGTGCAAAAGTAAAAAATTTATTGTTAAGAAAAGAAAAATGCTATACATTGCTACAACGTATCACTACAAGTATCGTTACAAGAAGTAAGGACTGTAAATTTTCAAAAATACTCATTAAACTTAATTTAATGCGCACAAGTTGGCCCAGGATATCCCTTACCACCATATCCAAAAAAAAAAAGAAGAGAGTTATATGCAATTAGATCAGTAGGCCATCAAGCAGGATTTATTTCTTCAAGAATAGTGAGTTAGAATTGGTGGGTGTGCTTGTGTTGAAGAGAGAGAGAGAGAGAGATGGTAAAAGCAAAGTGGGGCTTGGGGAAAAAAAACATATTCATAGTAGAATGCCCTTAAAATTTTATTCTGTGTTGGAATCAATGTACTCTGTCTGACACACATATTGCGGTCCATGACAAGCATAACTCTTGAACAAACATGGCGTTTGGCCTTCTGTGAATGCCATTGCAGTAGCAATCTAGCTGATTACAAACAACCATCCAACCCCATGTTGGCCTTGTGGGTTCAAAGCACAGTGGTAAGGACATGTAACTTACTCCCAAATCGGCAGAACCTTTCAGCAGAACAAAAGTCACAGTTAACGAACACATTCAAGACTCCAAAATCAAACAGCTGAAATCCTTTATTTGATCAAAATCCCACCTTCACAAACTCATTTATCAACATCGGATGATTGATGATGCTAAAGTTTCAATCATCATGCAACTGTAGACTACCATAAATGCATAAAGACGGGTTTTCATGGTTTTCGGGCACCAAATCTTATGTTCCTGTTAAATTGAATGGTTCTGCTCAATGCTCATATCCAATTAACAGGACCCTGGTAATCAATTTAACAATTACAGCACGCCAAATCATAGCATCAGAGACACTGCTATCACTTAATCAAACAACTGAGATCCATCATCTTGGTGGCGGAGAAAATTTGCTGTAATTTCATTAAAGCAAGAAAGGACAATTCCTAAAACCCAACCCCCCACCTTTTTTTTGAAATAAAATGAAAGCATTGACCTCCATAACCTAACAATGTTATGCTGTGGGGGGCAACCAGGCAAAACCAGGTAAGCACAAAGTGAAGAAGATTTGCAAATCTTAGCAATGACCATTCCTCTCATATATCCAGATACTAAAATGAAATCTGCGCTGTTTTAACCATACATCTAATAATAGCAAAAACCATTGGTTTTGTTATCAGTTGACAAAATTCAAAGAGAATATCGACTTAAGAAGAATAGACTTAAAAGTTGAAACAACTCCAACATTTAGGTAGATCAGACGGCTAAAAAAGATAAAGGGTGCCCTGAGACTAAGAAAAATTATGCCAAAATTACATAATAAGAGGAAATACTGGTCTCGATCTTCAGTCTTCCTCCTCCCCCTCATTCTCAGCGATGTTGAAGTACCGGAGTTCATACATACTCCTGTCTTTGTTAGAAGCGATCACCCGAAGCCAATCCCTCACATTATGTTTCTTCAAGTATTTCTTAGTCAAGTACTTAAGATACCTGAAAAATGTACAAGGATAAGTAACTTAAACAAATCACCTTGGACACATGGCCATTCTGACAAATAATTAGTTCATGAATCAGAATGGACTAAAGACCAAGGTTTTGAAGGTGACCAGAGAAAAATTTAGACCTCCAAAAAAGTAACATCATAAGAAACTAATCCTGACTTCATCCCATCAATCCTCGAGCAATCAACCTATACCTCTCTCATTGCTTAAAAAACCAATGTACTATATGCAAACTAGCTATTGAACAAATGTTTTACTCACTCTGGAATAAAATTACTACCTGATTATAATGCTAGCCAATAGGCAAGTCATCCCTTCTATAAGAATTAAGAACTCCTTAGGATAAGAAGCAACATAAAGCAGCATGTCTAATGAGACAAGCAGTGGTAGAGCTGCAATGGACCAGTATAGGAACCATGATTAACCCAACAACCCAAAGTTGCCAGGAAATCATGTTTAGATCATAAAAAACTAAAAAAGCCAATCTGAAATACTAGGGTCCCAGGCTATCATTTAAAATAGTCACCTAGTCATGCGATTAAACGTGCAAGGGACATTAAGATTACTTACATTTGTTAGACACAGTCCATTTAAGAGGCAACAAAAGTAAGACCCCTAGCAATTAGTTCACAAAATCCTCATAAGGGCACCCATCTTCATCCCACTAACCCACTAACTAAAAAATGTTTGTATATTGTGTTTTTTGCCGAAAATATGGGGAACGATTCAAAGGAAGCTCATTATCACATGATCATGGAACAAGTACAGTATGATGAATGATTTAAAGGAAAAGCTCAATATCACATGGTAATGTAACAGGTATCAAATTTCAAATTCTCATAGAATAATTGTCCAACTGCAATTTTAATGTAAGTGTAAGATCTCATAACCATTTCCCAGATCTGCTTTTCCCAGAAACCAAACACAGTCTTAATGATTCTCTAATCTGCAATCAATTCATAGAAGTCTTAGGCATCCATTACTTAATCTAAAAATTTAGAGAACTCATCAATGCATAATCCATTTTCAAATAAAAATGTCCAAACAGAGCACATAATATATATGTAAACATCAGTGAAAGTTGAAACAGAACGACGAGTACCGTTTAGAGAAGTTGCTGTCAGACGTAACGGTGATCTTGTTCTTATCTCGGGTCAGGGTGACTGAGTCACCGAGTGCTCCCGCCTTGCCGCCAACCTTGATTCTCTCCTGGAGAAACTTTT
>JAESVK010070808.1:0-12154 GCA_017140935.1 Hamamelis virginiana
ATTGATGAGTACAATAATAGTACTTTACCACTTAAAGAAGCCCTCAAAGACCACATGAGTATAGATTACCACTATCGATCGACATCTTTTGTCCCTTCAAAGTGCCATTAAGTGAGTTTAATTTCTCAATTAAATATATATATATTTGTTCTAGCTTCATGTTTTTAAGGGTTGTGCCACTTCTTTTTTATTATTTTTTTTCAAAATTTACATTATTTCCAAAGTATAAAAAATTCCATTTTTAGTGAAGGTGTTAGTTAATCTGTTAGTAAAGTTTCTTGGTGGTTATACTAAAAATTTATGTTCAATCCCGCCTCCAGATTGGGAGGGTCTAAGGGGAAAGAAGGGAGAGCTACTCCCATTGTGTAACCCATAAGCCCAGTAGACTTCCTGAAGAACCCAAAAGGCCGAAAAAAAAAAAATATGTCTCATCTAATGGTGATTAGTTGTAGATACATATACTAATTGTGGATGTGGAAGGTTACTTTGCATAGTCATTTTTGGATGACTTCGAGTGGTCTGCTGGTTCAAGAAATTCATGCAAAAATAGATAAAACCCATCTCTAGACAGATGCTTTAATTTAGTTTTCCCGTGCTCTTTTTGAATGTATCAAATTAAGCAAAACATCGTTTAATTCTTTTCCATCCTTTTCTTCACAATGACATGTAAGGGAACGTTTGGATAAGTTTCTACTTCCTGTTTTTCTATTTTAAAAAGTAAAAAAAATGAAAAAATTTTATATTTTCTATAGTGCAAAATTTTGGTATAATTACTTTTAAAAGTTGAGGAAGCAAGAATTTCTTGCTACCTCAACTTTTTAAAGTAACTATCAAATTTTTTGTACTCAAAACTTTTGTCTTTTTACTTTTAAAAGTAAAAAAACATCGAAGCAGGTGTTTATCCAAATGGACCCTAATTAATTGATTGCATTTACAGTTCAAAAAACAATCCAAGCCTAAAAACTTGGATTCGTCTATTGTTCAGGCCCGCCCAGGAAGCTAAGCCCAAAGCAAAATATGGCTTTGATCTGCACTAAGTTTACAAGCCTACCCCATATTATTGCTCTTTCACATGTAGAGGCCAAGTTTGGTCTCTGGTAGATTTTCAAATTGAGGGTAAAAAAAAAAATCGATTATTATTTTCTCTAATGGGAAATCAAAAAATACTTCTTGGTTTTTTCAAACAGAAGAATAAAACAAAATTATGAGCAGTCCTTGTGCCCTAATATAGAGTACCACTCCCCTCTCATAAGATGAAGGTATTGAATCGGTTGAATTCTTGTTGTGAAGTCTTTAAATTATATATGTTCTCTGGTGGGATCATAATGACTCTCTTTTTAGGTAGTATCCGTATAAAATTACTAGGATCGATTCTTCCTAATACATAACTTAAAACTAGATCTTCATTATCGAAACACAACTAATAAATTGATGCAGACCGGGTTGGGCTTATGGCCCAAGATTTTATGGATCAACTGGACAGAAAAAAGGGGTCCAAGCAGAGTTGGAGCTCAGGAGTGATTTTGGGATAAAATCAGAAAACGGACTAGTAGGATAGAAAGTCAGCGGCGACGGAATTGCACGAAAATTGGTAGTGTGAATAGAAACGGCGAGACGAGCAAGAATCACGGTTGGACAAATTCCTTCGTTTAGGCTTCCGATTTAGTGATTTTGCTATTTATGGAAAGATTTTACCTGCAAATTACTTTCCGTACAAAAGTCCGTTTGGTGAACTGTTGATTCCGTAGCGATCCTTAGGGAATATATTAGCAGATTTTGACTTTATTTCGCATATTTCCATTTTTGGTAAATTTCCTTTTATTTCAGTTTTTTCCTATTTCAACAGTATCAGGGTTTTTGGGCTTTGTTTTAGTATAAATATGCTTGTAGCCATCTTGGCAAATCAATTTATGAATTAATACAATTTTATTGAGAGTTTTCATTCTTTCTCCTAATTTATCTATTCTATGAAGATCAAGTACTAGATGTTTATTTTCTTGGCACTGTCTTTGTGATATGTCAATAGGGATTTGGAAGGTTATTCGTTATTGGTGAGCTTGTTTTCAATATTCCATTACATCATAGATCCAAAAAAAAAAAAAAAAAATTGTATTGAATAAAGTATATACTTCGACTTTCTTGTGCCAATTGCCCATCTAAGCTCTCCTCAAGGGTCCAATAGTTGAAAAAATATAATTATAAGCCACTTGATGTGAAAAAGTGAGCCACATAGGTACAAACTTACATGAAAAATGCCTCTTTGATTGTTCGATGAATGATTTTAAAATAAACATGTGGAACTGAAATTTCGTCTTACTAGACAGGGCCAGCTCAACCTATAGGCCATTTTGGTCGTCATAGGCCATGGTATAAAGAATGCTCCCAAGACCCTAACCCACTTAATTAGGTTTTTTTTTTTTTTTTTTTTAATACAACATCAGAATATCAATTACAATAAATATTTACAAGATATTAGCATGAGGTCTCAAAATAAAGATCAACTTAACCCAAACCATTCTCCTCCTGCCAACTGGACTAGCTCGGGTTAGTAACCCACTTAAAGACTTGAGGCCCTATGTAAAATAAATGCCCCCAAAATCTTGCAACCGATGTACTTGAGCAGCTATACTTAAAACTTTAGTTTTTTCCCGACCGGCCACCAACTCTTGTTATCAATCCTAGTTATATCTATCGAATTACATACATATCTAAACCTATCATCTAATATATCTTGGTAGTTTCACATCAATATTATTAGAAAGAAAAATGCTATATGTCCCAAAAAATTCTCCCAAAAGTGTGTTCCAAATGATATGGCAGATAATCTAACTCGTAAATTTGAACATTCCTGAGTCTTACTTGCACATAATCAAACCATCTTAGATGAATTTTCTTTCGTCTTGTAAGATAATTGATAAAATAAATAATGCGAGCACGTTTCGAGGATAAAATTATCCCAAGAAAAAGAACCCAATCTACAATCTAAGTGCTTTGAATGAATGAGAGCCAAAAAAGGTGGGAAGCTAGCTAATTTGAGAGCTAGTGAAGGAGACCAGCCATAAATGCACATGGGAGGGGGACAAGACTCACATGAAAGAAACATGGGCCTTCCTTTGGCTTGCATCCTGCATTCAAAACAACTTCTGTTTAGGTTCCTTCTCATGCAGTCATTCAAAGCCTTCTCCTTATCTTATCCTCTTAGTTAAATTATTTATTTATCAATCAATATCCCCACTTGTCCAGACACATGAATCAAAATGCCATTTATTCTTCATATGGGCCATTGGTTTAAGCACTTCAAAACCCAAATTCATTGCCAAAATTGCCCTATATTGGAGAAGAATGGGGACAGATTTTAAAATTAAAGGGATGCCATTGCCTTTGTACTAGAGTTGGTGCCATGTGCATGAAAAAAAAAAGTGCCAAATGAGTGGCCCATTGCTAGTTCCTCTTGTTATCTAATCAACATGGCCATGTTTGCTCTATGATTGTTATTAATTCAAGAACAACCCTCTCTATGCATGCTGAAATTTGTTGTTTCTTGAATGTCCACCGGACAGGGTACAGTTGGGGTTGGATAAGTTTCTTTATATAGATGCCTAATTATTGGGTTCTAATTATTGGTTCTGGATTTAATCAACATTGCATTAAATATGATTCCTTCAGGAATTGTCATGATCGAATTGAATTTTGCCAATAATTTGTGAACTGTTTAAGAAACATAAAACTCGATCAACTGAACGAAAATGAATTTGATCGGTTTTTATTTTACCATTGTTTGGCATTTTCCGTAAATGTGTGCGAAGAAAGAGGCATGAATACAATTTTTTTTTTTTTTTGTTTAAAAAAAAAAAAATCAACTATGAGTTTGTTTAGAGATTTTTTGAGAAATATAAGAATTTGATCCATTGAAAATGACTTTAACTAGCTAGTTTTGATTTCAATATATATATATATATATTGGTAAATCCCTTTTTTTTATAATTTATATTAAACTTTGTAGCAAAAACTAAATATAATTAAATGCAGTTTTTTTCTAAACTAGTTATGAATTGGTTTATTTAAAAATCAGATAGCATTATTAAAGAAGAAGACCCAGTTGGATTCAATTACTCAATTTTCCAAATAGGCACTTATACTCAGTGACAAAACCAACCAAAAATTTCAGTTATCACATGGGTGATGGGTCCAACATTTTGGTACAAATTTTTGTTGAGAATTTAAGAGCTAGCTAAATATATATTTCAATTTTTTTTTCATGTGGTGTGTGTTGGGATGGTGGGGACCTGATCATGAGCTAGTACCATTATTCACTTTTACAACAGTTATGGTGGCTTTGTGCCTTTGGCCCTCTATCCTCTATGACAATGCCTCTTTGAAACATACCTTGATTCCCAAAAAGGTCCCTTCCCAGTTCAAGTTGGGGTTTGCTGAAAATGACAATGATCAGGTATTATTAATTTCTTAACTAAATAAACCCATGCATTGCAGCCAAAGCAACCTTGAGTGGTAAGTTAGCTAAGTTTCTACATAATGGTCTAAGAATTTAATGGTTATTATTCAGTGTACGTTGGTTCTCCCAAAGCGATGTTATGCATGTGAGGAGTCAGTTGGATACAGTTTTAACTTTTAATATTGTACAAAGTGAGAGATATGTTATGTGAAGTAGCCATTCTCAAGACTTAAACATGTGCATTCACGCTTGGCGGTCCAAAAAACTATACTATGAGGGATATGTTACGTGAAGTAGCCATTCTCAAGACTTAAACATGTGCATTCATGCTTGGCGGTCAGAAAAACTTTTCTATGTCGTTGTACTTGACAATGACCCCTTGGAACAATGTTAACTGTCCCATTATAATATGTATATAAGATGGTTGTGATTAGATTACCTACCATCAAGTAATGGAGATCAAAAGTGCACAAATGGTAGTTAAACTATGGAATTTAACTACTCCATATATATAACTGATCTTTCTGATCTCATGCACTACTCTTTTATTGTTTTTAAAAGAAGGCATGATTGTTCATTTCTATCTTTCTGGTGAGAAAAAATCATGGTTGCTCAACTCCTTGCTGTTGTGATATTAACCATTCAACTGCCCATATATATATATATATATATATATATGTCAAGTTTATAATTAAATAGTTAAGCATTAAAAATTTTGAAATCGGTCACAATATATAATTATTTTATAATTATAGGTTAGTAGAATGAAAATGAGTGATTACAAGAATTCAAATCCAGATCCCTAGTATATATGACACTGGACACATCATATATGTTGGCCTATATTTCTTTGAGTGTACTGATGAATCTCTTTTGTCATGGTCCGGCCATCACTCTAAATGTAGGTCCATCCCCATATGCTACTAGGTACTATTGATTTAAGCATTTTTACGCCTTTATTACTACATATTTTGCTCAAAGAAAATGCTCAACGGACTAAAATTTTAACCATCTTCTCTATACAAAATATATTTTGATTTGTACACAATGTCACGTTAACTACCATGTCAACACTAACAAAGCAATAGATGTAGCATATATTCCCATATTTTTCACCAATATATATATATATATTGAAAAATGCAACAATTAATATTTACTCTAGCTAATCTATAAAATAAATAAACAAATTAATTTTAATTATCTCCAATTTATTGGCAAGGATACAGAAGACAATGTCAATAAACAAAAGTGGGAAAGATGGCCAACTATTTGGACCCTTAACCTACCCTCAACTTATAAGAAATGATATAATAATAGGATTAATATATGACAAGCTAGAGTTTGTAGCACTGATACCCCAACCACCAAATTTCATATATAGCTAAACAACCAAACCCTAACTTTTATTGAATTGAAGCTAGTTGTTAAGGAATAAGAATCCCCAACTTGAAACTCCCACATTAAAAATTATTTTGATACAATCTAACTAGCTAGGTTTAAACTTAAAAATATTAATTTTGAGCCCACTGCCAAATAGAATATCACATTTTCCCTTCCTCTAAAACCCTTTTTTATATATAACTCTAACAATATTATTGGTTTTAGAGGATACCGATAAATCTAAAACCTTGCTTTTACAAGAGGGGGAAACATACTATCAAAGTTAAAAGGCCGATATAACTCTAACATTAGATACCGATTTCCTATAGTTTCTTGTGTAATCATATTTATTTGAATCCATCCATATACTATAAGCTCTGTTCGATTAAAAAATGAACAATTCTATTAATCCTCCTTTTTTTGTCTTCCCTCTTGCATCTGACCAACTTGAAACAGTTATTTTGAAAAACTAACCGTTAAATTTGATACTTTACTTATCTATATCATGAATGCAAAAAATCACATTGATCCAACGGTCGGTTTTTCAAAAAATAGACCGTGACAGTTATTTCACAATTTTTTCATTATTTTTTACAATTCTTTTCAAAATTAAAAAACCGACCGGTGGATCAATGTGATCTTTTGCATTTATAATAAATATAAGTGGAACATCAAATCCAATGGTCGGTTTCTCGAAATATCTGCTCCAAATTAATTAGATATACCAAAGAGGACGAAGGTCAAATGGAATTTTTTTTATGAAAAATAAAATAAAATAAAACAAAGGCTAAATGACCTGAGTAAACCTATTACTCTTGTTTTATTTAATAATTTTATTTTGTACGTTTAGATGATATCTTAATTGAGAGTCGTCATTCACTCATGAGTGGTGCAAATGCCACCATGCAAAGAATCAATTCAAAGACTAACTAGATTAAGTAGATGTTGCACCTAACCCATTAAAGTTTTGTTCAAGATAAACTGTACGTGGCAACGAATGATAATGACATAGCAAAAAATAAATAAATTAATAATAATAATAATTGCAATAATAATTAAATTAATTTGCAGGAATTTTAAAGTTTCAAGAACCAAAGCATGGGATCTTAGATGACATCTTAATTACTTTTTTTCTTAATTATTTCTCGAGCTTACTAAATTAAAATACTTTACATCTTAATTTATACACCATTTAAATATATAGTTTTTATGTAAATCAGTTTACTGTTGGTTTGAAAAAAAACTGTGGATAGGATTGAACTGATCTACAGAAAAAATATACTTACCAAACAGTACTAAATACTAAATAAAAATCAGACAGACTTATTTTCAACTGGTCAGATTTTTAAACTTGTCAAACACCCCCTTAGGAATTGATTAAGGATATACATTATGTTTAAAAAAAAAATATATAGATATTGTAATCAATACATGCCACTAGTTAATCTGTGATGTACGATCATGTGAGATTTTTCTATTCAATCTGCTGACATGTCATTGAAAGAGAGACAAATGGCGTCACCACTCAAAATAAATTATAGAGGGTCGTTTGGTAAGTAGTTCAATTCAGTGCACATCGGTCAATTTTGAAAATCATTGCCAACGTAACAAGGCACACATCTAGTCAATGTGCATATTTATTATTAAAAAGGATTACAAGAGTCATTAGACTTAATAATTTTATTATACCATAGTCTTTATCTTCCAACAACCACATTTTTTAAGCATGTAATGATCAGCATGCCATAGTTTATATATTTCTATAATCACATCTATATTAATAAATTCTCACAGAGGAGCAAACTTGTTTTAGAAGATTATTAAGTTAAAAATTGGAAGAACCAAGACACGATCTTGAAAATAATGTTAATAAAGAAAGGGGTCGGTTCTATTTTCATAGGTGTACGTAAGATGGATGATGAAAAGTACCCATCAAAAATAAAATATGGAAAATCTGTCGAACAAGCTCAGGAGCTCAAAAATCATGCTTCATGAAGTGGAGATTCTTGGATCGAATTTTGCTACCTTGATTATCATATGGACAGCATGTGTAGGTGATCTCGTTCATCCTTAGGGATTATAGATGGCCTAATTAATTAATAATAAAATTAAGTAAAAATTATTTTAAATGAAAATATATTTTTAAAAATAATTATAAAGTTAATTGATTTGTTGATGTAATAGCATCACATCAATTGAAAAAATAAAAAGGGGAGTGGGAAAGTAGCACAATATCTTATCTTATCTCTTATAAAATATTTAGAAAAAGGACACCTCACCAAAAATGATAAATAACACACTTTGAATTGGAAATTCTACCAAAACTTAAGGATGTGTATGGGACTATGGGTGGTGTTAGGCCTTCTATTTGTGAAAGGGTGATAGATACACCCCTTGAATTTGGTTACTGATAAGATACACCCCTTGAGTTTGGTTACATGGTGGATTTTATTTTCATTTTTAATTTGTGATTAGAGATAAGATTTCAACTCCTAAAATATTCTACCTATCCCATGGAATCTTTTATGGATTCAAGGATCAATAATCTTTTGGCTACCTCAAAGTTTGCCAACTTTATAAGAAAATACAGGACAGGTTTCATTTATACATATTTTTTTATACTTGGTTCACAAAATTCAATAAATGAGAGTTGTATTTTGAGAAATTCACCATTTAATTAAATGTTCCGGCCCTCTCATAAACATAATGTCTATGAATTGAAATATCAAGTCGATCAGAAATTAAGAGCTACTTCATCCATGAAAAATTGTGACCTTTTTTTATGGATTAGAAATGTGACTATGTATTGAATGGCAGCTAGTACGTGTCCTGACTAATGTGATTTTTGGTGTGCATGATATGTATAAAAATGACATTTAATCTGATGGTAAGTTTCTCAAAATACAACTCCAGTGTTGGGTTTTATGAACCTTATATAAAAATGAGTCAAAATAGGTGTAAAATTAAAGTGTAAATTTAATTTGACCGGACCTATCCTATATATATATAAGAGTCATACTATTATAAGGTGCTGCACCTTACACAACTTTGTGTAAGGTGGCGTGTTAAGGTGACCTGTACATGTAGAGTTCATTGTAGAACAAAGTTTAAAAAACCAGCGGTTGGATTAAATGATATGCTTATGAAATTCATGTTCGCCTAAAATCACAATCATCAAACAGTCGGTTTTTTAAAATAACAACTAGGAAAATTGGTGACATTTTAAAAAACAAAAAGTCAAAATTTTTTACTGTGAATTTTGGCAAAAGTGACATTTATAACAAGAGCTAGTACTTAATCTAAGGACCAGTTTATCAAAATATACATTTCACAATTACTTATGAATTTCATGCTGACTCTCTCGACTCACACACTCAAACCAACCGAGCCAAGCTTGTTGCTTGAGTGTTACACCACTTAAAAAAAACACAACCGCTCTAGCTAATTACCATTCACAACTGGAATCACCACGTTAACCAAAGGTGGAACCAACATGCATTGTTACTCCCACTAGCTTCAAATTCAAGAATCACCTATACCCTATGCACTGTGGACAATTTTTACCAACAAAAAAAAAGGCAGTGGACATAATGCGATCCTTAATTATTTACATAATAATAATTAGCTGCGTGACGTGAAGGATAAAAATTCATTCATAACTAGATGCAAATTAATTACAATCGTTAGTTATGTACATGTGATCGATCATTAAATATAACGATTACATGCGTGTGCATAATCACCAATCGCAATTCGTATCATATATGAAATTCATCCATAACTTTTTAGCACATGACCATTTTCATATATATATAGAGAGAGAGAGAGAGAAATGATCCATTGCGGTCCGGACCGCAAGTGGACTGCACCAGCCATTTGGCCGTGCTCCGGTGGTCGGTTCCAAATTTCATGATTTTTTTCAATATATTTTAATTTTTATGAATTATTTTATTCATACAGTAAATAAAATTCTTAATAAATAAAACATATTAAGAAAAATCATGAAACTTCACCAATATGCTTTTAGATACATTAGCAGTTTAAGATAAATATTGCATAAAAAAATAATAAATCTAACATCATTTTCCCCCCAAATTAACCGACAGAAAAGAATAATTTGATACAATTTAATAATTTATGGTGCATATTGTTATAGTCGAAATCAAAAGGGACCAACATGAAAAAGACCAATAGTTTGAAGGGGTAAAGTATAATTTTCCCTAAAATTAACTTATGTTTGAATGTGTATTAGAGCAGTTTGGCATCATTAAGACAAAATTCTGATTCCAGCCCTGTAGAATCAGATGTATTATACTTGGATGGACCAACTATTTTGTCTAAATTTAGAGAATACAAGGACTATTTTGTCAAATTTCTTTGCTGTTTGTCAAAATTTTGGGCCCTCACCGACAATGATTGAATGGAAGGTGTTGGAGGGTTTTAGAGGCCAATGAATGAATGCATAAATGAAACATTCAAAACTCCACCAACCTTACTTCTCTCACCAGTCACCACTGTGTTGTCTTCTGCCCTACGCGGAAATTAGCGTACTGAAAACGTTACCTGGCGCATGTTAGTTTTTTCCCACCACCAATGTCTTGTCATTTTTCATTTTTTTTTTTTAATTTTTGTTTTTGTTTTCTTGTTTTCAAAAGTAAAACCACAAGGAATTGAATATTTCTTTGAAACTAATTAATCATCATGGAGATTTTTTAATTTCTGTAACTGAAATAATGTCAAGTTAGCTTGCAAATTACATAAAGTTCATCCACGGCTTGAATTCTTTTATTTACCTTTTTTTTTTTTTTAAATGTACAACTCAAGACTGATTTTAAGACGGAATTTATTATGTTGATTATTTTCTACTGGTATATATATATATATATTTAATTAATATAGTGTTAAAATAAGTCAACATGCGTGGATGATAAAAAGTTTCAATCAAATATGGGTATTTTATGTCAATAATTCTAAGTTTTTGGAATATTACATGAACAAATCCAATCTAAAGATAATTACAAACATGAATCTATCATTGTTTTTTTTAACCAAAATGCCCTTCAAATGGTTAAAATTTGACTTTGGTTTTTAATTTTGCACATAATCCCCAATTCCCAATTTTATATCGTTAGAATTCTCAATTTTACATAGAATCATCAGTCCCCAAATTTACATAGAATCTCCAGGTTTAGACATAATTCACAATCACTAACACGTCAAATCAATATTTAATGTCCGTCATTTCATGTCTCTCAGTAATTATGGGTTTGGAGTAGGGATTGGAGATTTTTAGTAAAATTGGAAATTCTGTGTTAATCTGGGAATTGTGGATCATTTGTTAAATTGGAAATTTTATTTATTTTTAGGGATTGGGAATTATATATTACATTGGGAATTCAATACAATATTAGGGATTGTTAACAATTTTTTTGGAAATTTTTTTGACTTTTGACCTTTTATTCGGTAATAATGGTTATTATTTTGTCTACATAAGAGTATTTTGGTAAAAAAAAAAATATTTACGTAATTATATTTAGATCGGATTCATTCACATAATATTCTGAAAACTTAAAACTATTGACGTAAAATGCCCATCAAATACTAGTAATCAAAGAGAATATCGAATTTTGATATTATATAATCATGCTATGTCCATTAAGAGTCCTATATATATATCTTGCCCCCAAAGAAAAAGTGAGGTAAATTATATTTTCAGCCTTTGAACTTAAGGGTCATTTTCACATTCAGTGAGGGGTTTCTAAAAATATCCTTAAGTTTAGGGCAGCAACATTAATAAAAATGATACAATTACTATTTTACCATCTAAACCTTCGAGTTTCGTTGATTAGTTTAGGAGAGATGAAAATAAAGGAAAACGTTAAATAGGAGAGGAGCAAGGTCCTTGACAACGACCACCCTACCCCCACATTGACAACTCGATCACGGTCTATTGTCCCACAACCCACGTTGAGAATGCCATCACCATCGACCAGTACCCTATGGAAGGGTCCTAAACTCTCTTTCACTCTGTAGTCTGTACTCCTTTCTCTCTCTCTACCTTTTAACTCTCTCTCCTCTATCTAAACTTGTATTTCTTCTCTTTCTTTTAGGGGATTTTTATAAAACATGCGTTTCTTTTCTTTTCTTTTTTCTTTCTTTTTTGGTTGCATATATTGGAGGGAATTCAATCCCTTGATCTAATATAATCCTAATCCATTTTTCCCTTATACCCTCGTCACTAGGCTAGTCCCAGTGGCTTAAAACATACATATCTCTCTCTCTCTCTCTCTCTCTCTCTCTCTCTCTCTCTCTCTCTCT